>QXEO01001815.1:0-190196 GCA_007115705.1 Dactylis glomerata
TCGATGAGAAAAAGGGAACCAAGGCTCATGACAACGCGCCCAAAAAGGAAACGACGCAATGAAGCGCAACCGTCATCGAGACGACAAAGTCTTAGATTTTCACCTAGAGCCCTAATGCGAAGAGAGTACCGCAACGACTCCCTCAAGAGGGGCACAACACCCGCAAGAGCCACTGTCTTTGGCGCTGGAGCGATGGACTTTCGCCCGAAAAACCCTTCCCTGCACTTGGTACCTTCAACCATCGACATTGCCCGAGCCGAGCATCCCACAATAATCAACTCTTTAGCTAACATATTTATGCGTATGGCAAGAAAAAATAATAGCACGTAGCAACGCACGGGCATTCAACTAGTCATTATAATATCAAAAGAGCGCAGTGGAATAAGTTCCAAAGCGAAGATCTATATTAGAAAAGAGTAATTGATGATAGAGATCATACAATGAAGTCCTTTATTCGAATAGGATTCATGAATTTAAAATTGCGATGGTACGCGAAGTGAAATTCATAATTTACTTGTCAAGTTTTGAAAATAGACATACCTACGAACAATGAAGAAAAAATGGCAGACCTAAATGCGAAAATAATTTATAGTTATAATTAAAGATTTTATTTAAGAGGTAATAGTTACGCGATCTTATTAAGTAAAATGTATTACTTAGTTCTTCAAAATAATATCAGATTATGAGAAGAAAATAAATCTTTAATGGAAAAGACATAAAATACGATTTGTCCTAACTGAGTTTAAGACAAATTCATAAGACTGACTACAATGTGTAGTGGTGTTTAAAAAGTCTTCAAATTCAAATTAGTTGTTAAAATTGCAAGTTCTTAAATCAGTTTAAGTTATGGCAATGTTTAACACATTTTTGAATTAATTCACATTTAAGGTATCTCGATTTGATTTAATAATCAAAGGATTTTTGGAGAAGTCCAAAATTATCAAGATAAACCTATTTTTATTAAACTGAGTGGGAGCGATAAAAAATAACTTTAACCTCACAAATTATATGTAAGAGTACATATTCTAAGTGGGAGCTTGGATGAAATATGTAAGAGTACATATTCTGAGTGGGAGCTATGATAAAATCATTTATGTATGAATTAGTGCATTCGTATTGTGGTTATTAATTAGAATCAATAAGTGGTGAAATTGACATCATGCTTAAGGCAAAAATTTAAAAGCATTAAGTCTGAATGTATGTTAGTCATAATTTTGAAAGTACAGAATAAACTAAGGCAATGAGTTTTGACTAAATGACTAAGGAAATAATTGAGTTTGAACTCAATAATGGTTTAAAAGGTGCCTCAGAGTTTGCGTTATTGAAAACCATGTTTACATAAAGACAAACAATGCATCCCAGGTTCAAAAGTTGAAAGGCTAGGTTTGAAAATGATTAGAGATTCATTAAACCAAGGAAAAGCCTATCCTATGAATTCTTATGAAAGAACTAAATAGGAATTTCTAGAAAAGTGAGAGGTACACTTTGTTCAGAAATATGGGAAATTAACTCCTTCAAAGCTAAGCGCAGCGAAAGCATGATTGGGACATTGAGATTACGTTTAGGCAATTTCAGTTAAATCTACATAAATTAAAAGCTACTCTGGAAGTGGCAAGTATAATGATTGGTTAAAGAAAGATCGACTTCTAGATGAGTGTGTATTTGTTTATCATGGTCTATGAGAAAATCGAGGATTTATCAGACACCACCACAAAACTAGAATACAAAGTCTCACTCTTCTACCAAATATTAAACTTAGACAAAAGCATCATGAGATGATGATAGGTTGTCATAAAGAGGATGACAAAAGTTGCAAAGAATATAAATGTCTGATCTATGCAGATCGCTAAGGGAAGGTCATCACATTGCGTGCATGATCAAAAGACCATATGGATGATATGCTCAGTGATCGATAAACAAATGCAGCTATATTATTTGTACTCTAGTGCAAGTGCAAGACTGAAGGAATTATGCCCTAGAGGAAAATAATATTGGATTTATTTGCATATTCCGTCAGGTTCATAATAGTTTAGTACTATGCTAGAACTATGTCAATCGGAAATATTGACATAGGTGTAGTATTAAATGATAGGATTTCCCGGTAATATTCAGGATTACTAGTTCATTGATCAACTGATGATTGAGGTTTCCCAATCATGGTGCATTACAACCGATTGACGATGAGATCATGCCACTTGTTGATAGTGCCATGATGGACATTACCCACAGAATCATTTGCAACAAGATCATGTCATGGTGTTCACATTGCAAGATGATAAGTGTCACAACTTAGACCTTAGACCATGAGGTTAGTGCGTAATCACTATTTCTCAAGGAAAACTCTAATTGCATCAACCGTCATCACGTAACATGTTGACTGAAAAGGTGTCTCTTGGGTTTCTCCGAAGGGGTAGGTAGAGGAGCATAGACAAGAGCGGGATTTGCTCATCTGCATGACAGATATGATAATCTAGGCCCACTCGGTGAGAACACATCAATGTTGCGCAGCATGTGACTAGGTCACGGAGATGTGCTATCATGGACGAGTTGAATAGCATTGCCAGTAATAAGACCGAACCAAGTATTAGCGAATACCGATGATTAGATCTTAGGCAATACTACTATCAGCAAAGCAAAGGGAATAGCTTGTTGACATTTACGATTCAATGACTGAAAGACCTTCGTAGAATGCACAGGGGTTTTCATGGATTTCCATGATCCAAATGAAGATCATTTACCGGAGAAGAGTTCTCGGTAATGTCTGTCGCGTTCTCAAACCGTCGGGTAACACGCTTAATGGATCATGATGCTTGAGATGTTTTGGTAATATCTGGAAACACTATGTGATAATATATGAGAGAGGGTAATAGTTCCAACTAAGTCCGAAATAGTTTCGGTGGAGTCCGAAATGGTTTCAGTGAAATCCGGAATAGTTTCGGTGGAGTCCGGAATGGTTCCGAAGGAGTCCGGAAGTGTTTCAAAATAGCATGGAATTAGTTATGTGAATTAATAGTGATTAAATAATTAATAAAGCTTTTACTTATTAAATGGGCTGATTTGGTGAAAGAAGCCCATTAGGGAAAATAAAAGAGAAACAAAAATAGGGGGGCGCCCAACCTTGGCCCATGCCGACCAGGTTTAGGGTTTCCCTGGCTGGCCGGCCCTGGCCATCGGCCCCTTCTCCTCCCTTGGACGCCGCCGTTGGTGGCTTGGTGGAGGGGTAAGGGTGGTCCCCCTTCCCCACTATATAAACCCCCCTGGAGGAAGAGTGAACATAACACAATTCCACGATCCCTCCTCCACGGCCTCTCCTAACACCTCCCTGGTGCGCTAGCCCCCTCTGGTCTGTCGCCCCTACCCCCCTCTCTCTCTCTCCCGTGTGGCCTCCCGAAGGGCTGCGTAGGAGATGGGAATCACCACCGCGACACATCGTCATGTTGCAGAGTTTTTGGATCCCTGTTCCAAAGCCTCTACTTCCGCATCTCGGCTGGAAATGGGGTTCCAGGAGTCATCGTGGTCCCCGTACGTGTGTGAGTACATGGAGGTACCGCTCGTGCAATGCCGGAGTCATTGCGCCAACTTCTTCGTGACCTTGAGGTTGGCTACGACGTCTTCGACATCAACGCTTATGCGGGAGCGTAAACCCCGCATTTTGGTCTTCGACAGCAACACTTGTGTAGTATTACTAATAGATAGGTCTTTGGGCAATCGGTGTTGCGTAGCACATACATTTTTTGTTATCTGCACCAAACCCCAATAGATCTCTCTCTCTCTCTATATATATATATAGTTAAACCCATTAACACAAAAAATGATTTCATATGAAATTCGTGTTTGATCGACTTGAGATATTTCTTGAAGATAACAACAAGCTATTAAACCTCACATAGAAAAATCCAAATAACAACTAATAAAATATTATGCTAAGAATGCAAAGGTTTGAGCACTCTACAAATGATGCGATCCAGCATGATAGTATGACTATCTAATTTATAACATGGTCTTCAAAAAACAACTTAAGCTAGATAATGATGATCATGCCCTCCTGAATTTGGAACACCATTCTTGATTGTGCTCTCTTGGTGAAGACTCACAACTTCCACTCCCGATAATCACTATGGGAAATACTCACTTAGGAATATCTTGACAAGTCCATTAGCACTAAATGGACAAAAGCTTCACCATATGATCTACTTTGATATGTTCATCTTGAACTTCCACTTCTCCATCTTGATGATGATTACCATGTGGTGTCATCCTCTCATGGACTATACATAATCTTCCTTTTATGAAAGGCCATGGAAAGATGCTTAAACCACATAGATACACCAAACACACAGCTTTTGGATTAGTTCACAAAGCACAATTGAAAACTTCTTATCATACCACGAGATCTTTTGTTCCTACGTGGTACACCTTTTATGACTTTAGAGTTGACCAACTTGAATCAAATATTTGCTCTTAGTATTGGTCAACTTGTACCTTTGATTTATTCACTTCTTCCTCCTCTATGGCAATATATTGAGATAGGCAATGAACCCTTCAGTTGATTTCATGCTCCAAACTTGTTCAGCCATGGTTCAACACATAAGTCCATTGTGATCAACCGTACCGTGAATTCTTATCTTGTAGAAAAGCCCTTCAAGGCTAAGCTTATACGTAAGAGCATAAATTACTTGGAGTTTCACTAAAGAATTTCCATCTTCTTTGGGTTTCTTCAACCTTGAATCCAATAAATGGATTTCAAGCAATGCATGTGGAAAATTCCTTCGAAAATAACTAGACAAAAATATTTATCCATATGGATTGCCTTCAATTAAAAAAACACTTAGGGTAATATACACTTTTAGTTACTTTGTATGAGGGAAATTCCTCAAGAAATGAGTGGAGAGCCTCTCTGTTGCGTGAGGGCGAATGGACATGTGCGGGAGCGGTCTCACTTCCCTCCAAATACCAAGACCGAATACAACATCCAAACAAAATTATTTGGTGATCCTATTAATTTGCCACCCTTTGCGGAGCACCATGCGCCCTGCGCACCCCTCCGAGTCACAATGGGTCGCCCGAGTAGAGATATTTCCGGTTTTTGTTGCCTTTTTTCTTTGGCTTTGGTTTTTTTTTCTTTTTTTGTTTGTATTTTTTATTTTTAAAATTTTGTTTTAAATTTTTATATTTAAAACAACTCCTTATGTTGTGGAAAAATATTAATATTTTTTGTTCAAATAATATAAATGATCTTATTTAAATATTGTTTAAATAGTATAAATGTTCATAGTGAAAAATCGTTGTTATATTACTAGTAGTAGTTTTTTCTTTTTCGAATACAATTATTGCTCTTTTGAAAAATCATTTGAATTATAAGTGTTCATATTGAAAATTCTGTAAATAAGATAAATGCTATTTTTTTAAATGTTCACTTAACGTAAATGTTCAAACTAAAAATAAAAAATAAAATAGAAAAGGAAAATAAAGATAGGAAACAAATGTGAAATAGAAAATAAGAGAATACAGAAAGGAAAAAACACTAATTGGTTTTGAGTCGCATTGGAAACGGGGATGACTTCCTTTGGAGGCGGAGCCATCTTTCCTTTGTGTCAGCAAGTAGCTTCAATGTCACAACGTTGTCCCTAGGAATGGCACCACTGTTGTTGAAATTGAACAATGAGGAGGTGCCTCGAGTATTGTAATAAATGATCATTAGTAGTAGGGATGCGTATGCCGGCCTTATGAGCGAAGTTTGCCTTACACTAACAATGATTGACACAACGGTGTTTTTTTATAGGTTTGGTTGCCTCGAGGGAGCGCAAGTTAGTCCCATGTTAGGAGATAGTTGAGCGAAGAGGATACTCTTGCGAGACTTGGGCCGTCGTGGAATTCTGAAGTTTCATCTCTCAGTATCTCTCTTGTCGATGTTGGCTCGAGTCATCATGAGCTCCACAGGTGCAGCAAGAGCTCCATGTCATGAACTTGTATCTCTAGCTCTCTCCCCTTGAGTTTATTTAAGTGAGAGTGAGTGATATATGCTCCCCATAAGGATCTATTTGTAGCCTAGAAGGGCTTGCGAGATGACCAAAGATGCCCTCTCACCTACCATGTGGGAGGAAAGTTGAGGTCATTTCCTGCCAAATGACCAAGGCTACCCTTCGTGGTGGTAGGTAGGAGGGGTGTAATGGTAAGGCTTGATCCACTAGTCCATGGACCATGATGGACTAGGAAGATGATATGGTGCACGGTTCATGGTGTACTAGCTTCCCTAATATCACACACTAATGGGATCATTGCTCTTTAGTTTTCATCTTTGACTTGTAGCTTTGACCTTGTTGGTCGCGCCACGTTTGCTATGAGGAAACCCCAAACAAGATTTTTTGCATTTATAAAACAATATTAAAAATTATTAAAATAAGATAAATGTTTTTAATGTTCAGTTAACATAAATGTTCATATTGAAAATAAAAATATAAACAGAAAAGGAAATTAAATAAAAAATATAAAAGAAATGTGAAAACTGAAAATAAAAGAAAACAGATAAAGGAAAAAAACACTACTTCCTCTAGGGGGAGTACCTAGTTTTGGATCGCGTTGGAAGCGGCCCAAAAGAAGCATTGCAGGCGGGTATGATAACACTAAGCAAGTGTGCTAATTCGTTGGGACTCTAAGTGCAGAGTGTTGTAGCAAAAAATATTCCCCACAAGGGTGACTTAGGTTTTAATATCGAACTCTCGGGGAATAGTTCAAAAAGCTCCTATCATCCTCGTCAAGCAACCTGCAAAACAAGGTCTTTGCCTTATGTCCCCAACTTCACCGTGTGGTTGTCAAGCACAAGGTTTTGGTATTCGAACAACAAAACAAAACAAAACAAATAATAAAAGTAATAACATATTGTAAACTAAAACTAGAAAATAAACTAGGGATTTCTATTTTCGTGCCCTCGGGTCCTTAGTTGTACTCAGTTTTCCCCAGCTCCTTAGTTTTTCCTCAGTTTTGCCCAAGCCCTTGTCTGAAACCCTCACAAGGAGCTCGGACGGGAGGAATCCCGTTCAGTTGACCGTTCTGTGCTGACGAGTGGGGCCGCGTCGTGTGGGGCCGCGTCGTGTGGGGCTGGTAGAAAGGGACCACGTGGGACAGGACGAGACCGTGTTTGGTCATACGAGTGGAGCTGGGGCCACAGCGTGTGGGGCCATAGCGTGTGGAGCCGTGTGGGTCCGAAACGTGGGCACGAGTGGTTTTTGTCTCTTTCGCCCAGATTAGCAGTTTTCAATGCACCTTTTTCCTCTCTCTCGCTCGATTTCATTCATTCTTGATTGCCCAAATTGGTAGCAAATCTAGAGCAGCTTCTTGATTGCCCAAATAGGAAGCTTCAACAAGACCCCTCTACAACGTCAAGGAAGCTAAAGATAGACCCGCCTGGACCACAAAGGACTCCTAGAAGACAAAGACTTCACTAACCGGGATCGACTAACCTAAATCTAGAGTTTCCTAACATTGATGATACTCTCTTAACATCTCGACACTTGCTAATCCTCTGACTAGCCAACTAACATTGAGCATAGAAGTATCAAAGCCAAGCCTAACTTTCGAAGATCAACCCGTTATCATCACTTGAAGCCTGAAGACTCATGTGCTTGATCTCCACTGAGCAAAAAGAAGGATGAAGACTCTCCAAAATCAAGCCATCAATGTCGACTCTGCACTTAGGAGATATCAATGGAGGTAGCAATGAGAAGAAGATGGAGACGTAAGAAGATCTTCGATGGTCTCCGCCAACCCGGAGACAAGAAGGAACAAATCATTACCTACTGGAACACATACCCTTGGTGGTACTCTACCACCTGAAGTGTTTTTAGCTCAATTACAAGACAACCCAGAAGAATGGTTTCTAATTAGGACTAACCGACGCCTTGGTAGTTAGGAAGCGTAGAGGACTAAGTTGACAGATTTGGCATGCCTATCAAGATCGAAGCATAAATGCTCTTGTTTACCATCCTCAGAGGACTGCAAGCTCGAGATTAAAGGTCTACGCCAACATCAAGTTTCAAGACACAACACCAAGAATTGAAGGCTCCATCAATCTACACGAAGGAAGCGACGGCCCCAAGCCAACAAAAGCTACCCGAGAAGCCTCGGCTATTCAAGACCTCAATTGCAAGTTGAAAACCTTCTAACTCTTGTAGGATCTTTTCGTGCATACTAGGTAGTTTGACCCTACTAACCTTAAGAGTGTCTCAACGAGGGTTCGACAAGAAACTTCCGGCAACATCAACTCTTCAGCCATCAACTTCAGCAAGTAAAGACGATCTACATCTTTGGCAAAAGCAAGTCTTCGATGCATCTTAAAGTATCATCGGTGAGCTGGAAGAGTAATCGTTGAAGCCTAACTCTAACATAGTCTCTACACCACTCTAGTACTACGCTTAGGAATCTCGGGATGAGATTCTTTTTAAGGGGGGAAGAGCTGTAACACCCCACTTTTTGTAACCCTGTTTAAGCTAAGTTAGGTAATGCAAAAATTAGGGCCAACAAAAACTTTTTGTGCTAAATCAGATTTACTGGAATCTATTGCATGTTTGCCTTGCTGTTGTGAAATTTATGTTGCAAGAGTGTAGTAAGTTTGTGGGCCAACTCAATCTTGTGTTCTTGTGATCAGGCCATCTTTTGTGCTATAAGACTTTTCTCAAAATAAATTATCTTGGCACCTCTTTTATTTTCAAAATGTTCTATGTTCCAAAAATAGGAGCCAAGACTCTTTTCAAGACAATGTCTTTACCAAAACTAGTATTTATAAAACTACAGGGACATAGTGTTGTGATCCCACTATTTTACAAAACTACTATTTTATAAACCTTGATAGGTGGTTTTCAAACAATTTTGAGAAAACTATATAAAGGAGATGTTTATATCTCCACTAGATCTTGGACACAATTGCAAGGGATTTGCTTCCTTATTTAATATTATTTTCCAACAATCTCAAAGGCATGATCCCCATGGAGCACTGCTTAGACCATTACTTTTGTGTTGTGTGTTGCCCAAGTTTGACTATGGTTGATTGTGTTTGACTTTGTTTGACTTCCTATTGTGTGCATGATTTTCTTTGCTTGAAGATAACTTCCTTTAGTCCTTATTATGCTTGTAGAAGTTATTTTTGCTTGATAGTATCCAAGAGAAGTCAATAGGTTTCAAGGAGGTGAGTTAAAATGAAAAATCACATAAATTCCAAGTATGACCCTATCTTCATTTCTGTTAACAGATTCAATCTTCAGAGACTTGTCTTAACCTCATACCTTCTATTTATGGCAATTGACCTTTTTAGATCTCTTCCCTGCCATATAATCTTTCATTCTCTCCATTACCACTTGGTCAATTGAGGCCATCTTCTAATTGTTTCAACCTTGTTTCTGAGGCTAATCAAACCAGTGACCATTTGACAGTTATCAGATACACCTTGGCTTGCACTTTTAAATTTCGAAATAAATTGTTCATAGACCATTCTATGACCTATTCATTTTCATCTTGATCTGCTCTAACTATATATCACTTGTAGGTGCATTTTGAAATGTACCACCCATTTATGTGACTACGTTTTGGACCCTAGTCAAAATTATTTTGACCCCTTCTTATTTTCACTTGATCTTGTTGATCACTTGCCAACATCCACCATCAATTATTTCCACAACTCCAACTCTTCCCAAATAAATATTAGGGTTCCTCCAAACATCCTTTATCTTGCTATCCACTCCTATCATCTATCCAAGATCATACTCCAAGCCTAAGATTATATTTTCTTTTATTGAAATGGTTCCAATCCAATATCTCTAGTCAAATGGGTTGCCTCACAACTTCTATGTGTGGTGGTGATCAACTCTTAGAATCTTGCTGATAACGCCAAGCTCCATTTATTGAGATGTGTACATTGCCTTGAGGCAATAAACCCAAGTTTTCAAGATTTGAGTCTCCCTTCCAATTTACTAAAAATTTCCATCCCTATATCTTCCCCATTTTGACTACAAAGCTAATTTTGCTATTTTAGCAAATAGTTTCGAAAATCTACCTCAAATAAATATAGGAAGTGTGAATGATGTGTAACATCATATCCTTCCCACCCAAATACCACTTCTAGAAAATCATTCTTCTTATTCCTTTCTCTTTTGAACAAAATGCATGTTAATGGTACATATGCCATTCATGCATTTTGTTGCATCAATAAAATTCTAGAAAAATCTAATATTCATAGGTATGCAAGTAGAACCATTTAAGCTCATCTATCACCATAGGTATTTCCTAAGATTTCACAAATTCACTTGACCTATGCATGCATTCATCACCATATCCAACTCTAAACACCTAGTTCCATTTCAAACTCCATCAAACCAACACACTAACATCCCTAGCACCCTCATCTCCCTCTGATCGACCACCCCCTCTCAGCTATAGTACCCAGCTCGTCTTATTCCTTTGGAGTGGAAGAAGAACCGAAGCACAAATCTTGGGCAAGATCTTGCTGCCAGCTTCTCTCTCCCTCCAGCCAGTCCTGCAGCATGTAATGGATACCCAGCACTACCCTGACCCCGCCTGGCAGCCCCCAAAGCTAGCCCAACTCCCCTCCCTCTTTCATTAAGCCCGGGAGCATGGCTGGCATGTCACCTCTAAAAAAATTGGCTTCTCTGCCCGAGCCAACGCGCCACTAGCCTCCCCTAAGCATACCGGAGACTTCCCAAGCAAGCCCCATCCTTTGTTTTGTTTCAAGTGTTCTCTCTCGAGCGTGCTCTGCAGGCCGACTCGTTGTCGAACACCTGGTGTGCGCGCGTTCGGCATCCTCTCTCCGAGCCGACCGACTTTCCCTTGGCATATCCTCTCGCCATAGGACGCGCCCCTCTCCCCTTGACTGTCTGGCACAGCCCCGTCTCCTTCTCTTGTCCCGTTCCTTCTATCCTCGCTCGCCGCCCACCTCCGCCAGTCCGCAAGCGCCATGCCCGGCAGTGCCCGACCGCTCCCTTTCGTTAAATTCCGCCCCAGGCGCCCACTCTACCTCAGTCACCCCAGCATTCTCTCCCTCTCAATATCCTCGAGAGCCATCCTCAACTCCCCAGTACCTTTTCTTCTCGAACCCTGGTCTCGAGCTCCGCCGCGAGAGCCTCGGCGTGGACAGCGACCTGCGGACCGCCTCTCTCTCTCTCTCTCTCCTATTCCTTCCTGGAGTTTCCCATGTCTCACCTGAAGCTCATCCCTTTCCCTATTTGTTCCAGGCTATTGGAAATGGCGAGTCCGTCTTCAATCCCCTCTATCGCTGCAGGCCTCTGTCCAGCTCCCTACTCTGGCAATTTCCGGCATGCTCGAGTGGCCTCAGACGGTCGGCGACCTCCTCTACTTCCTCCCAGTGCAGGCGGCGCTCCTAGGAAGTCTCCCTATTCGCCGACGTTGAGCTCGCCGTTCCATCTTCGCCGGACCAGAGCGGACGCCGCCGCGTCTTCTGGTCGCTGTCGACCCGTGTCGACGTGGCCGCATCGCCTCCCTTTGTCGCCGATCGGAGGGTGAGGTACCGATTCAGCCCCTTAATCTGAGCTGGCACGCAGGCTTCTCGTGACCAGGCAGATCTGGGCCGGCCCAGTGCCGCTGGCCTGGTCTGTTACGGTTTCTAGCCTATTCTGTTTTTTTTAAGAATCTTTTAGCCTTTGAATTCAAATCTGGAACTTGTAATTTGCGTAGAAAAATAAATACTGGTCAGATTAGCCCGATTCAAATTTCTGAGTGATCCTTGTTTACATATCTAGCCTTTGGCACTGGTCTCATGCCTGTAGGGTTACTGTAGATAAAATGCTATTTTGTGTAGCTAAATAGGTCACTTTTCAAGAAATAATCCAAATCTAAAGTTTTATATGATGAAAATGAGTGATTCCAATTTTCAGAGATGCCTTGTTGTATTGTGAAGCTTGAGAATCTGGATTTGCTATTTTAGGGGTATTATATTGCCTGCAGTAATTATTTTGATCTTAATAAAGAATTGCTTTGTTTTAATTATTGTGCTCAGTAGGATTATTATTTTTAGGTGATTCCACCTCTGGTGTGTTATGCATTGTAGTAGCTTTCCAATATGGTCTCTGGTAGAATTTAGAAGCTACATAAAGTTTTAGGGAATTAAATTTCTTTTCTAGTGACAAGTGTGATTAGGAAATTCATTATAATTCACCAAAAACTTCTTTTGGATAGATTCCAATTGGATTGGTTCTGTAATGGTGTTAGCTACCTGGAGATGTGCTGGTTGCCATGTCTTGATTCATATTGATGCATGCAAGTTGTTTGCTTGTGAATAGGGCTTAATTGCCATTAGGAATTTCCTTGCTATTATTAGAGTGATATTTTCTTTGTAGAAAATGTTATTGTTTTTAGATATCTGAACATGTTTGTTTCTGATACTCAATGATTGAGTTGTGTGTTGCATGTCTTGGGTGTGAATCATGTATGCATGTGTGCTTATTGTGTGTTGTTGCTTTTTCTGGCGATAGAATCGAACGACGAGTGTGCGGAGGAGGGGGAGATCTTTGAGTATCAAGAGGAAGGAGATCAGGGACAAGACGCTCAAGGCAAGCCATCTAAACTTGATGCATATCTGAATCCTATTCACTCAATTTGCAGGTTGCATAAAGGTTTACTAAATTGCATGTTTTCATATTGCTATAGCTCTTGTAGCAATTATATTGTTGGCTCATGCTCCACAAGCCAATTTGATATCATCCTTCAAGATGACCCCTTTGAACACCTATTCTTTACCCTTGTAGTGGTGGCTTGTTGATTAGCAACAAAGCCCTTGGAAAACTTCTAGTGGAGCCAAAAACTCTAGGATGGGAACACTCAAAGATAAGTTTCGAAAATGTTTTTGAAAACCTTGGAGTAGCATCTACTCCACTGAAATGTTTTCAAAGGTGGTTTTGGACAATTGGAGTTGGACATGGAAGAAAAGGAGTGGTGGTTTTTAAAGAAAAGACATTGGTGATTATGTATTCACCCGGGGCAATTAACCCGTGCAACCACACTACCCCGGTATGGGACGAGGCTTAGTCCGAAGTTTATCTACCTTGGTGTGGGGAGCCTTGCACTATATAAGGGTTTGTAGGACCATGGAATCCGGGTTGTTGCAAGTGGTGGGCAATAGTGTAGCGGGCCTGCCAATAGGCTACCCGTCAGAAGACACTTGGGTTTCTCCCGCCGTGGCACTAGAACTACGCTCGATGGAGGTAGACGGCCAGGGTTTGCCGGGGATGTAGACCCCACAGGGTAGGCACCCGTACTAAGGTGGATAGATGGAAGGCTCTGATCGATTATCCGAACCCCGCATACTTGTGTATGACGGTCCGTGGTGGTATCCTGGCAGATTTATCAGATGGTGTGGGTAAAGTGTGCAACCTCTGCAGAGTGTAAATCTATTCGAATAGCCGAGTCCTCGGTCATGGACGGTTGAACTGGCTGTTGCCTAACCCAATGTCAAGTTTTGGTTTTACAAAAGTGTTTTCAGAAAAATGGAGAAAAGTGCCGGACGGAGTACTCGGAGGGTACTGCCATAGCATGGTTATGGTTCAGAGTACTCGCAGGGTACTGCCGAAGGAATGGAAGTGGTCATGTGTGATTGACCGGATCTATAAAGGAGGGTGGTCATGTTTGATTGACCACCGGCTCTTCTCTTGAAAATGAGTTCCCCTTTCCCTAGAGCTTTTACTAAAATGTTTTATAAAAGTCTTCTTTAATAAGGATATAGAGATGTCGTATGACATGCTATATCGACACGAGAAATTGACTAGTTTGGAATAAACTAGACTAGAGCCTTTCCTTGCTACAGCCAAACTGCATATCAGTTCACTCTCTCTTTAGATGGTTTGCGAGTACAATTCAAAATGTACTCACGGCTTTGTCCCTGGCTATTAACTTGGTCAGACTAGGGAGAAGACTACGAGGAATATGAAGGTGGTTACGATGACACCGATGCGAACTAGGAACGTCTCCCAGTCAGTTGCCTGTAGGGTAGTAGGCACGACGTGGGTCATCTACGCTGCTTGGTATCCGCTGCTTAGCTGTAAACTTGCCCTGCGTGGCAATATCAAACGTGGTCATGTGACCAATTGTAAGTATATTATTCGGTACTGTAATGGATGATGTAATTCTGTTATCAACTCGGATATGTGGATTCACGACACACTGATCATGGGATCATGAATTGTATGCATATCGGGTATTTCGGATGGGTAATCCGGGGTCCCCACAGCCTGGACGGGGGCGGCGGCCGATGCGCCGGTGGCTGATGCACCGGCGGCTACGTCTGAAGCAGCGACGGGGGCCTGGACGGGGGCGGTGGCCGATGCGCCGGCGGCTTGATACGTCTCAAACGTATCCATAATTTTTGATGCTCTATGCTTATTTTTACACCATTTGCTTAGTGTTTCATCACACTTCGTGGCACTTTTATGCATTTTCCAGAACTAACCTATTAACAAGTCGCCACAGTGCCTGTTCCCTATTTTATGCTATTTTTGTGTTTCAGAAAAGTTACACAGGAAATATTCTTGGAATTGGATGAAACCAAAGCCAGTCGCCCAGAATTTTACCGAAGCTTCCAGAGAACCAAAGAGGAGTTGGAGTGGGGCCACAAGGGGCCCACACACCAGGGTGGCGCGGCCAGGGGCTGGGCCGTGCCCCCTATGTGTGAGACCACCTCGGTCCACTTCTGATGATGCCCCTTCGCCTATAAAGACCCCCCGACGGGAAAAACCTAAGTACCCGATCAATTTTCCAGAACACATCACGATCCGCCGCCGCCGTCGACCCGAAGATTGGGAGGGTCCAGAAGCTCTTCCCGGCACCCTGCCGGAGAGGGGAATCGCCACCGGAGGTCTTCTTCATCGCCATGCTTGCCTCCGGAGCGATGAGTGAGTAGTCTACCTTGGACTATGGGTCCATAGCAGTAGCTAGGTGGTTGTCTTCTACACCATGTGCTTCATGTTTAGATCTCATGAGCTGCCCTACATGATTGAGATCACCATTATGTAATTCTACATTGTTGGTTTGTTGGGATCCGATGAATATTGGTATTATGCTTGAGTTGAAGTACTGAAATTTATCTTATGTTATCTCTATGTTGTTTATGATCTTGCATGCTCTCCGTTGTTAGTAGCTATCTTGGCCGAGTAGTTGCTAGTGACTCCAAGAGGGGGTATTTATGCTCGATAGTGGGTTCATGTCTCTATTTAATCTGGGGGAGTGACAGAAACATCTAAGGTTGTAGATGTGCTGTTGCTACTAGGGGGAAAACAACATTCATATGCTCGAGGGCATATGCTTTGTTTACATTACACACTTTGCTTAATGCAGTTATTTGTTGTTCGCAACTTAATACTCATGGGGTGTTCGGATGATATCCCCGTGAGTGGATTATTAGTCATAGATGCAGTTGGATGGCAGTCTATGTATCTTGTTGTAATGCCCAGAGTAAATCTCATAGTGATCCTCTCATCATATGCACGTTGTCTTTATTCAATCAATTGCCCAACTGTAATTTGTTTACCCAGCATGTATTATTTTATCTTATGGAGAGACACCGCTAGTGAACTGTGGACCCCGGTCCAATTTCTATTATATTGCTATCACCTGTTTACTTTACTCGCACTGTTTACTTTACTTGCATACTATTACTATTTTCCACTCGATACGCGTATTCCTTTGTTTCAAGCAAACCGGTGAGATTGACAACCTCATCGTAAGTTGGGAACAAAGTATTTGGTTGTGTTGTGTGCAGGTTCCGTGTTGCAGCTAGCAAAGCAAAGCTTGGACAAGGCGCCCTATAAATTGTCCTGAGCTGTCGCAAGCTAGCAAGCATCACCTTCAGTCGTTTGTCTGCTCCTCTCCTGAACGATAAACCTTGGTTTCTTAACTGAGGGAAAAACCTTGCTGCTATACTCATCATACCTTCCTCTTGGGGTTCCCAACTGGACGGTGAAAAGATAACACCACCGCAAGCATCAAGAACTTTTTCTGGCGCCGTTGCCGGGGAGGAAGAAGAAGACTTCTGTGAGGGGAGTTTTCGCACGCACATCCTTTACTTTGTTTTAAGTTTTGCTTTACTTTATTTATTTTTACTTGCATCGTTTTATCAAAAACACAAAAAAATTAGTATCCTTGATAGTTGTTTGTACTTGTCTGCTTTTAGTTTGCTAGAATGGCTACTCCTGAAAACACCAAGTTGTGTGATTTTACTAGCACTAATAATAGTGATTTTATCTGCACTCCTATTGCGCCACCTGCTCCTGCTGCAAATTTTTATGAGATTAAGCCTGCTTTGTTGAACCTTGTTATGAAAGAGCAATTTTATGGTGCTAGTACTGAAGATGCTACAGCTCATCTCAACAATTTTGTTGAGCTATGTGAGATGCAGAAATATAAGGATGTTGAAAGTGATATTATTAAGCTTAACTTGTTTCCTTTTTCTTTGAGAGGAAAAGCTAAGGATTGGTTGCTGTCTTTGACTAAGAATAGTATTGATTCATGGGCTAAGTGTAAGGATGCTTTTATTGGTAGATACTATCCTCCTGCTAAGATTATAGCTTTACGTAGCAATATTATGAAGTTTAGTCAGTTTGATAATGAACATGTTGCTAAGCTTGGGAAAGAATGAAATCTATGATAAAGAATTGTCCCACTCATGGACTGACTACTTGGATGATTGTTCAAACTTTTTATGCAGGACTGAATTTTTTCTTCAAGGAACCTACTTGATTCAGCTGTTGGAGGCACTTTTATGTCCCTTACCTTGGGCGCCGCAACAAAACTACTTGACAATATGATGGTAAATTACTATGAATGGCACACCGAGAGAGCTCCACAAGGTAAGAAGGTAAATTCTTCTGAGGAAACCTCTTCCTTGAGTGATAAGATTGATGCTATTATGCTTATGCTTTCAAATGATAGGACTCATGTAGATCCTAATAATGTTTCCTTCGCCTCTTTGATTGCTCAAGAAGAGCATGTTGATGTAACTTCATTAGAAATAATAATTTTAACAACAATGCTTATAGGAACAATTTTGCTAGTAACAATTATAGGCCGTATCCTTCTACCAATGGTAATGGTTATGGTAACTCTTATGGTAATTCCTCCAACAACACTAGGGCCGCGCCCTCCGAGCTTGAGGTAATGCTCAAGGACTTCATCGGTAAGCAAAATGCTTTTAACAAGTCTGTTGAGGAAAAGTTAGGCAAAATTGATATTCTTGCTTCTAAAGTTGATAGCCTTGCTCATGATGTTGAACTTCTGAAATTAAAAGTGTTGCCTAATGAGGTGAAAGAGAACAATGTTTTTGCTACTGCTAATGCTATCCAAGTTAGAATTGATGAAAATGTTAGATTGTTAGCAGAATTGCATGCTAGATGGCAAAGAGAGGATGAGATTGCTAGGAATATAAAAGTTTGTACTATTACTACCTCTAATGATGTTGCTCCTAGTGCTAGCAATCCTCTTACTTTGATTGGTGTAGAAAAAACTCCCACTCCTTGTGTTAAAAGGCCTAAAACTGCCAAAACTTTTTCTCAAAAGAGTGCTGAAATTTTTCGGAGTATAGGAGATGATAGCTCTATTTCCTTTAATGATTTTGATGTTGATGGCTGCAATATATCTGAATTTATTTTGTTCTTGCAAAAGCTTGCTTTGACTCCCAATGCTAGTTCTTTAAATGTTGCCTTTACTAAGCATATTACCAATGCTCTTATGAAAATTAGAGATGAAAAGTTGAAGCAAAAATCTTCTGTTCCCAAGAAGTTAGAAGATGGTTGGGAACCCATCATTGATATGCATGTTAATGGTTTTGATTTCCATGCTTTATGTGATCTAGGTGCTAGTATTTCTATCATGCCTAGAAAGATTTATGATATGCTTGATTTACCACCAATTGAAAAGTGTTATTATGATGTTCCTATTGCTGATGTTGCTAAGAAGAAACCTTTGGGAAGGATTAATGATGTTCTTATTGTGGTTAACTATAACCTTGTTTCCGTTGATTTTCTTGTCATGGATGTTTAATGCAATGCTTCATGTCCTATTATTTTGGGAAGACCCTTTCTTCGAACTGTAGGTGCCATCATTGATATGAGGGAAGGCATCATCAAATATCAATTTACACTTAAGAAAGGTATGGAACACTTCCCTAGAAAGAGAAAGAAATTATTTTTTGACTCTAAGAGCAAATTATGAGTTTGATGCTTCATCACTTGATATTACTTGATTCGCAATTTTCTGCGCCTAACTCAAAGGCGTTAAAGAAAAGCACTCTTGGGAGTTAACCCAATGTTTTTACATTCAGTTCTTTTTCTTTTATTTGAGTCTTGGAAGTTATTACTACTGTAATTACCTCTCCTTATCTTTTTTATTTCGTTTTTGTGCCAAGATAAGCCTCTAATTTGAGCGAGGTAAGATTTGGGGATGTTGCTGTCCTGAAACTGTTTTCGGTGCTGCACCGTAAAAATTCGTAAAAATTCTCTCTATATCTTTTGGACCTGCGATTTCTTGTGCATATGCCTCAGGTTATATCCAAACTTTCATTAGTTGAACACTTTTTGATTTGAGCAACAGAAAACCCCTCAAAAATTCAAACTTTGTCAGCTGTTCTGTTTTGACAGATTTCTGCCAATATTTATGTTTGCCGCTTTATCGCTTTCTTTTTTAGTTCTTTTTATCACGGACCTTTTGGGGAAGTTGTTACAGTAGTATATGCTTTATATGTGGTGGTTTTGATTTGAAACCTGAAGCAAAAAGGGTTGATTCCATGTTATGCTTACACTAATTTTGCTAATAGATTTGTGTTTAGTTTTGTATGAAGGAAGTTTTCAAGTGTAGGGATCAGAGAGTGATGAGATGAGTTGAAGAATGGAAAAAAGCTCAAGCTTGGGGATGCCCATGCATCACCCCAAGAAATATCCAAGAATTACAAGGGTCAAAGCTTGGGGATGCCCCCGAGGCACCCCTTCTTCATCGGCAAAAATCAGGTCACCTTTCAAGACACTATATTTTTATTGCTTCATGCATTATGCGTTTTTCTTGGAGCGTCAGTTGTTTTTAGTTTTCAGTTTAGTTTAGTTTAGTTTGCTGCAATAAATGGTTGGACCCCAACAAATTTATTTTGGAGAAGTTGCCTTGCTTTTCATTTGCCAAGAACACTCCGTTTTTCACTCTATTCGTTTCAATGAGTGTTCTCTTTTTCTAGAACTGCGTTTAGCTTTTATTTTTCGCCTTGATTTGTGTTCAGATCTTGTTATATCTTTTCATCAAGGTGTATTTTTGCCTCTGATATTTATTGGTTTTCATCAAAAGAGGTGTTTATAAAAATTTTGAATGGTGTTGGAAAAGAGAAAAAGCTTTATGTAAAAAAGTGGTACAAGAAGGAGCTTATATAGACTACGGCTTAGGCTTTTGCATGTCATGCTTGATGTCTTTTTGATAGTATGCTTAGTGGTTTTGTTGTAGCATGACTTGTCTCAAATGACTGAGATTGCTTAATGAGCCTTTGAAAAAATCATGCGTTGTTTTTATTGTTTGGAAGCATTATCTTGGTTTTCTCCTTGATGCTTTATTTGGGTTGACTTGGCGCATGCTCACACATGTTAGACTCTTACAAAGTCGCCAATAGCCTCTATGATCATTTAGTTTTTGACTTTTGATGCCATCTTATGCTTCTTTTAATGTCACTTTGTCGCTTTGCATGATTATGGCCGTTATTGCTCTCTTAGTTGGTCGCTCCCAGTCTTTTGCTAGCCCTCGCCTTGTACTGAGTATGAGCTCTACTCGTGCATCCAACTCCTAAAAACCAAGTTTCACCAAAGTGTCCACCATACATACCTATTATCAATTTGCTATTCCAAGTAAATTTGACTTGCTTTTATCTACTCTTTAAATTAAACTCTTACCAGTATTATGCGAAAATTGGTCAGTAAAGCTCTCACGAACCGGAAGGCACATTTTACTTTTTCTCGTTCTTAAAAATTTGACATTGTGGTCTCTTATGTTGAGTTGTTATGCTTGTAAGTTGTAAGTTGAAGACTAGCCAAACCATGCCGTCATGGGGCAAGCTTTCAACATTGCACTTCTTATTTGAGTTGATATCGTAATCTTTTGTTTATGGATACTCGCGGTGTGAAATGAATTGGGAATCTTGCGGGATCATGGAGTTTGTATATGTGTTAGAGAAACGCCTGGGCCGCCAATCTAAGCCATGCATAATTCATGGTGGAAATTTGCAGCATGCCCATAGTGGACATTCGACGACGCATCTCAAAATAAAAAGCTATACAAATGGTAAATAAAAGAGATGTCGAGGTGTTCATTGTCTGCTTGTCCTATCATTTTGATGTGGGCTTGTTCCATGTCATCGGGCACGGAGGTACCCCATTGGCGGTTCTCGATGATACGTGTATACTTACAATGACAAGAGCTTGCTTGGGACTCTAAGTAAAGTAGCATGAGGTTTGGGTACTCGTATTCACGGGACACAAGGTTTTCAACTTATGATTTGTCAAGCATATGCGGCGTAAGTGTTCTCGCATTAACTTTAACCATTCAAGATGCTTATGATGGGGGCAATGAGAGCTCAAAGCCGGTAAGTACCATAATTTTTGAAGGTTATAAAACTTGCAGTCACTGCTTCCCTCCGCGAAGGGCCTTTCTTTTACTTTTATGTTGAGTCACCACCTTCTATCTTTATGCACCATTAAGAGAGCATAGTTGTCATTCTTAGTATAATGTGCATTGTCCCAAAGTTTTCATTGATTGATTCATGATGTTGGTTTCACTTGTTCTTAAATTATTTGTATCTAGTCGCCCTCTCAAACTTGAAGGTGTCCTATGCATTTATGTTTTGCTCTCTATTAAGGACAAGCTGAAAACCATTTGTATGTTTTTCCTTATGATTTGAACACACGTTTGACTTTCATTGTTTCATTTTCATGATCTTTTGTTTGTGTTCATTTTCATATTATAACATGGTTGCCAAGTTTCTTCTATCAAAAATATGACTTTCATGCCCATGTTTTAATTTCTTTTGATGCCAGCTCACAAACGCTTACATATATGATCAAGATTGTGTAGGTGTGATCTCAAAAAAAAAATTGTGTAGGTGCATGTCACCTCAAAAATTATTTCTTTTGTTATCACTTACCTACTCGAGGACGAGCAGGAGTTAAGCTTGGGGATGCTGATACGTCTCAAACGTATCCATATTTTTTGATGCTCCATGCTTATTTTTACACCATTTGCTTAGTGTTTCGTTACACTTCGTGGCACTTTTATGCATTTTCCGAAACTAACCTATTAACCAGACGCCACAGTGCCAGTTTCCTGTTTTCTGTTGTTTTTGTGTTTTAGAAAAGTTACACAGGAAATATTCTCGGAATTAGACAAAACCAAAGCCAGTCACCCAGAATTTTACCAAAGCTTCCAGAGAACCGAAGAGGAGTTGGAGTGGGGCCACGAGGGGCCCACACACCAGGGCGGTGTGGCCAGGGGCTGGGCCGTGCCCCCTATGTGTGAGACCACCTCGGTCCACTTCTGATGATGCCCCTTCGCCTATAAAGACCCCCCGACGGGAAAAACCTAAGTACCCGATCAATTTTCCAGAACACATCGTGATCCGCCGCCGCCGTCGACCCGAAGATCGGGAGGGTCCAGAAGCTCTTCCCGGCACCCTGCTGGAGAGGGGAATCACCACCGGAGGTCTTCTTCATCGCCATGCTTGCCTCCAGAGCGATGAGTGAGTAGTCTACCTTGGACTATGGGTCCATAGCAATAGCTAGGTGGTTGTCTTCTCCACCATGTGCTTCATGTTTAGATCTCATGAGCTGCCCTACATGATTGAGATCGCCGTTATGTAATTCTACGTTGTTGGTTTGTTGGGATCCGATGAATATTGGTGTTATGCTTGAGTTGAAGTACTGAAATTTATCTTATGTTATCTCTATGTTGTTTATGATCTTGCATGCTCTCCGTTGTTAGTAGCTATCTTGGCCGAGTAGTTGCTAGTGACTCCAAGAGGGGGTATTTATGCTCGATAGTGGGTTCATGCCTCTATTTAATCTAGGGGAGTGACAGAAACCTCTAAGGTTGTAGATGTGTTGTTGCTACTAGGGGGAAAACAACATTCATATGCTCGAGGGCATATGCTTTGTTTACATTACACACTTTGCTTAATGCAGTTATCTATTGTTCGCAACTTAATACTCATGGGGTGTTCGGACGATATCCCCGTGAGTGGATTATTAGTCATAGATGCAGTTGGATGGCGGTCTATGTATCTTGTTGTAATGCCCAGAGTAAATCTCATAGTGATCCTCTCATCATATGCACATTGTCTTTATTCTATCAATTGCCCAACTGTAATTTGTTTACCCAGCATGTATTATTTTATCTTATGGAGAGACACCGCTAGTGAACTGTGGATCTCGGTCCTATTTCCATTATATTGCTATCACCTGTTTACTTTACTCGCACTGTTTACTTTACTCGCATACTATTACTATTTTCCACTCGATACGCTCATTCCTTTGTTTCAAGCAAACCGGTGAGATTGACAACCTCATCGTAAGTTGGGAACAAAGTATTTGGTTGTGTTGTGTGCAGGTTCTGCGTTGCAGCTAGCAAAGCAAAGCTTGGACGAGGCGCCCTATAAATTATCCTGAGCTGTCGCAAGCTAGCAAGCATCACCTTCAGTCGTTTGTCTGCTCCTCTCCTGAATGATAAACCTTGGTTTCTTAACTGAGGGAAAAACCTTGCTGCTATACTCATCATACCTTCCTCTTGGGGTTCCCAACTGGACGGTGAAAAGATAACACCACCGCAAGCATTATGGCTGATGCGCCGGCGGCTACGTTCGAAGCAGCGACAGGGGCCTGGACGGGGGCGGCGGCCGATGCGCCGGCGGGTACGTCTGAAGCGCCGACAATGAGCATCTCATTCTTCTCCATCGCCGGGGTTTTTTCTTTGGGGTTTTTTCTACGCGAAGTGGAGAAGATGATGGGACAGGAGAGGCGGTTGCAGTGAGAATGAGAGAGTGGGCGAGCGTCGCGGGAGAGAAAGAGGGGCTCTATAAAGACAAAGGTGGTGTGTACCGCAACACGCGTCCGCTATGCATGGCTGCAGTGTGCACCGCGACACGAGGCTAACCCTTCGACGTTTGGTGTACTCAGTTCTAGCCTCGGGCCTTATACAGAAATTTTATCTGTACTCAGTTTTCCCCTCGAGTACTTAGACTGGTAAGTGCAATATACTCAGTTCTACCCTCAAGTAGCTGGTCAACAGAGAGTCAACAAATGAGATTAACATAGCTAATTGAGTCATTTCATGCGCAAAAAATTCCAAAAAAAATAAAAACATAGTGGCACCTACTCATGGAGTCTTCCTACACAACCTGCCACCTAGGAAACCTTAACAAACATAGATAAATCAAGTTTTACCACAAATTGCCACTTCTCGGAATCACTAGTAGCTATGAAGATGCATGGTTTTCCACTCAAACCCCTTTCCAAATCATCTTCCCCAAAACATAGTTTGTCTAAATGAGGGCATAATTGTCACACTCATGTATATTTGAATTGCAAATAAATAGATGTAGCCCAATATGAATTATATTGTACAAAACACGCATTTTTCATTTTGTAATTCTTTTGTTTGAATCTCTTAGTCTATTTACTATTTATGTGCCCTTGGTTTCTTAGTACTACTAAGTTTTGCCCTCAAGTACTGTCACAAATGCTCACAGAAGCCCAAACTTTTCCTGATTGGTTGAGCCGTTGTCACACGGATCGACTCCACCAACCGTTGATCGACCGACAGAGAGAGAGAGGGGTGGCCACGAAGAGACGGAGAGGGGTATATCGATCAACGGTTGGTGGAGTCGATCCGTGTGACAAGAGACATACATTTATGGATTATTTTGCCACGTAACTATATTCCCTCTATTTATGCATTATTTTCCACGATTTAAAAATGTTAAACTAAAAAGTGGTATAATTTTGGTGTAAACAAGAGACATACATATTTGCGGATTTTGGTGAATGGATTATTTATCACCCCTCTAACAATTATCAACTATCCTTAGCATTCCTTTTCTTGTAGGGAATATAGTTTTGGTAATTTGAAATGGCCCAAAAGTGGTATAATTTTGGTAGAAACATGAGACATACATATTTGGCATATTTGGGGGATTTCGGTGAATGAATTATTTATCACCCCTCTAACAATTATCAACTATCTTTAGCATTCCTTTTCTTTTAGGGAATATAGTTTTGGTAATTTGAAATGGCCCAAAAGTGGTATAATTTTGGTAGAAACATGAGACATACATATTTGGCATATTTGGGGGATTTCGGTGAATGGATTATTTATCACCCCTCTAACAATTATCAACTATCTTTAGCATTCCTTTTCTTTTAGGGAATATAGTTTTGGTAATTTGAAACGGCTCAAAAGTGGTATAATTTTGGTAGAAACATGAGACATACATATTTGGCATATTTGGGGGATCCGGTGAATGGATTATTTATCACCCCTCTAACAATTATCAACTATCTTTAGCATTCATTTTCTTTTAGGGAATATAGTTTTGGCAATTTGAAACGGCCCAAAAGTGGTATGATTTTGTTAGAAACATGAGACATACATATTTGGCATATTTGGGGGATTTCGGTGAATGGATTATTTATTACCCCTCTAACAATTATCAACTTTCTTTAGCATTCCTTTTCTTTTAGGGAATATAGTTTGGGATATAGTTTTGGTTATTTGAAATGTCACAAAAGTGGTATAATTTTGGTATAAACATGAGACATACATATTTGTGGGATTTTGGTGAATGCATTATTTGTCACCCCTCTAACAATTATCAACTATCTTTAGCATTCCTATATTCCCTAACACTTATTTTTTTTGGTAATTTCGGTGAATGCACACACTAACTTTGAAAATAACTACAAGTACATGTAACTGAATAATGGATTTGTAACAAGGGATCCCTTGTAACAACTTCTAGCGCTTGATGAGCAATGATAAGAATCCGATCGCAATTATACAACAAAAAAAACAACCAGCCATCAGATTAGCTTGCTTCTTCAACTCGATCAGCTGCTTTAACTGCTTGTTCATTTTCTTCAGTTCTCCCTTCACTTCCACCAGTTCTACATTGGGAGCATTAGGCATAATCGGAATGGCTCCTCTCTCCGCCGCATTCTCTACAGCAAGTCCCCCCCCCCTCCCAAATTGCGCTCCCCAATAGCACCAATTGATTCCTGCAATTTAAGCCTCTGAACGTACACATCGATCCACTCAAAATACCTGCATTTCTTCAGGATCTAAAAACAACAACATGAACCCTAAATCCCAAATTCGAGGGAATAACAAGAAAATCGAGAGAAACAGAGCAATTAGAGCGAGATCTAACCTTATCCCCCTCTCTATATGGCAAGCTCTCGCATGCAAGGAACTCACATCCACGGTTGCCGTTGTCATCCGTCTTACAGATCGACCGCTTCAGAGGCTCCTGGCGTGGGCAGTCAGGGCATCTTGTCAAAGGCACGGGTCCATACTGCGGCCATGAAGAACGGGAGGTCGAAGAGAAACTAGACATCACCCGCCTGCCGGAGAAGGGCTGCCGCTGGCGGAGAAGAAGAACAATGGGCCGCGGGGAAAGAAAGGGGAAGCAATGGCACGGGCACGGGCGCGGGGCTGGCTCGGGCTCCCATTTTGCAATGGTCACCTGGGTAAGCTGTGGGTCCGGCGCGCTAACGTGGACAAGTTGTGGGTCCCACGATGATCTGGATAAGTGGAGACGTGTCCACTGCGGGGCACCAACAGCGGCCCCATTTGCCAGCACCAACCAACGGTCAACTAAACAGGATTCCTCCCGTCCGAGCTCCTTGTGAGGGTTTCAGACAAGCGCTTGGACAAAACTGAGGAAAAACTAAGCGGCTGGGGAAAATTGAGCACAACTAAGGACCCGAGGGCACAAAAATAGAAATCCCAATAAACTAATGTTGTAAAATAAAGTTATTTTGGGGTTTTGTATAAGATTGCAAAAATTAAAAGTATTTTTGGTATTTTCATATTTAATAAAAGCTAAAATTGCAAAAACGAGTAAAAGCAGTTGAAAGGTGTTTCTAATGGTTTAAATGGACTGGGGTCCACTTGTCTACTCTCATAAAGGTGTGGTGGCATTAAGCATAAGATAGATGACAAAAATATTGATGATATTATATAATGTTTCTTGATACGCATGTATATGGGCATCACGTCCTAACATAAAGATGATACTACACATCTTACTTATTGTGACGACCTCAAATTAGATACAAATTCGAAGTGCCCGTTATGTATTCCACCGCAATCCCAGAACCATTGTTGCGATATACATAACGTAGTTGGTAACCAGTTCCATAGACATTACAATACGATGATTCAAATACAATGGTCATAGAGACCAAGTTCATATTACAACACAATATAGCAGTGGAAATAACGTCTTTGGGTCCATGCCTTCACCCTACAGGCAATGGCGACTCATGAAGACGAGCTTAGTTCTGGTACTCCTCTTCATACCCTTCCTCCTGGTACTCCTCCCCATAGTCTGGCCAAGTTGATAGCCAGGGACACAGCCATGAGTACATTGGATGCACTCGCAAACCATCTTGTAAATGAAATGATAAAGTAGGTATGCAAGTTTGGTATAGTGGACTAAGCACTAAGTTTATTTGCAAAAGCTAGTTTTATTTCCCAAGAATGTTCATTGGTAGAAAAGAAGTTTAGTTCTCTAGGTTCAATCTAAAGAGGAACTTCAAGTGTGTCAACATCATTGTCAAGTCAAGTCATTCACCATGTTCACCATTTTCACTTTTAGTCCTGACAAAAGTCAAGTACAGCTTGCCAACTGTCCATAACCGCGGACTCGGCTATTCGAATAGTTTGAAAACCTCTGCAGAGGGGTACACTTTACCCACAAGAATCGATACATCTGCCGGGAGAAATCCACGGATCGTCATACACAAAGTATGCGGGGTTCAGATAATCAAACAAACTCTTTCACTTGTCTACTCTAGTATAGGATCCTTCCCTAGAGCCCGAGACACGGATTTCCCCGTTCTGGCGCCTCTAGTTTTGCCCACTCCGGGATGCCGGATGGATGGAAATCTTCAGGAAGGAAAATTTCCAATGACCACTTGGTTCGGAAGCAACCACGCATGGAATACTTCTATAAAGGATGAAACAAGGCCTCCCATACTAGAATAAACAAGCTAGGAATAAGCCTCTTCCCATTCAGGGGTAATGTGGTCGTACGGTATGGTTGGCTCCCATGGTACATCACTCGTTGTCATTGAGAAATATATTTCATAGTTCTTAGTCAAGATTAATTTCTTTCCTAAAGCCATTATGTAGGAGCAATCTCCAATTCAAGTTTCAAGTTCAAGTCACCACTTTTCAAATAGAGTTCCCCTTATAGAAGGCCTCAATATTATTCGCGACTAAGCAACTACAATGAGTGATGATGCTACTAAATATGCTTGGATAAACTCAGCTTGATGCTCTTGCTAAGCAAGGTGTCACTATACTTCTATCATTCTACTCTAGCAATTCAATCATGCAATTTACTTAAAACAAGTAGAATGCAATATTAAAACTAGGCATTGGGAGTATGAATCAAAAGATGGCTTGCCTTGGTTGGCAAAGTGTCCGGGGTATTCTTCTTCTTCTTGATAATAATCCCCTCCAATATCCTCCTCGGCAATACTAGCGTCTAATAACGAATAAACACAAAGCACACAATCACTCCATAATGCTAATCAACACACCAAGCACACATCTTTGTTTGCTAACAATAGCATTCATGTTGCATTTTATGGTGTTGGATTGTAAGTTTTGCTTCTAAGTTTCCATCAAGTGTGCAAGCTAGAGTTTCTATTAAGTGTCCCAAATTATTCACTTTCTAATCATTGGTATTGGGTTAGGGGTATTAAGACTAGTTCAAGTGGGAGGGATCCACTAAGTGAATTGGCAAAGAGGGCAATTTTAATTCTAAGTATATGATAGGGATCTATCATTTTATGTTACTAACTAGAGTTGGGTTAGGGTCTAATTGATCACACTAGTAGGGTTTGGAGTTGATTTGGGTTTACTAACAGTAAGGGGGGTCATTAGTGAGTTCACAATTTAGATTTCATGATTTTAGGAGGCTTAAACTATTTTCTAGAAATCTTCTATGATTAACAAGGCTATGGTCACACTATTCATATCTAATTAATTTCCTAACTCAAATGGAATTCTAACCAATTCTACAGTGTAGAGTATTTTATAAGCTTTCCAACGCATATTTATTTGCTAAAAATGGATTTGTAAAACTCTTGGAATTTAAGTTTGAAAATCATATCTGAAAGTTTTTTGAATTAATTAAAACGGCGGGAAAAGTAATTAAAAACGAAACGGACCGAAACTTAACTGGCTGGGTCTAATTCAAACGAAACCCGAACGGGCCGGCCCAGAAAAACGTTTCGCACGGGCGGAAAGAAATAAAACAGAACCTGACAGGGGGGTCCCACCTATCGGGTCACTTAACTAAACCGAATCGGTACGCTACCCTCAGATCTAGATCGAACGGCTGCTACGCGTCGTCTTCCTCAGTCAGGGCGGAGCTCACCGGCGTTGCAGAGACGACTGTTCGACGGCGAGGGCGTGATGGAGAGGATGCAGAACTCGACGGCGACGTGCGGGATCGGCTGCGGCGTGACTCCTCCTCTGATTCCCAGTGGCGGCTTGCTCCCAGGTGGTCGAACGCGACGGCGCGCTCTGCATCCAGTACCTCGCCGGCGGGGCTGGCGACGGCGAGCTAGGGCAAGCGGGGCTAAATGAGCGTGTCTGGGAGGTAGCTGGGGACGAGGCGAGTCTCTCCGTTTGATCGGCGGGGGTATTTATAGGCCTGAGCGTCGGGGACGAAGGCGTCCAGAAGCTCGACTGCTCGGGCGCCCTGGCGATGCGCATCGAGCAACACCGGGCATGGCGACCTCGCTCGCATGCTGGGGGGCTTTGGTCTCGGCCGCGGAGGGCTGTGGGTCGGCTCTGGCACCTCCATGGCGGTCGGCAACGTGCAGGTTGCTGGGAAGAAGAGAGGGGGGTCCCGGGGTGCTGTCTCCTCTTCTCCTCCTTCTTCCAAGGCTTGGGTCGGGGCAGAGGGGGCTGGCTCGACTGCGGCGTCTCCCAGGAGCATGGCTACAGGCCAGAGGCGAACCAGAACAGTGATCTTCACAGTAAATTAAGATTTGCTCGATTCTTCTCTGCCAGTGTTCGATGAAATGCCAGCAAGAGTTTGAAATTTGAATTTTTGAATTTTCCACTTTGGGTGATCAACATATTGGCCAAGGTTTCTAGTCATATTTTTGTTCTGGAGAAATAACAGGTTTTGCAAAAATTTATATTTGAAAATAGGGTATGGTCACTGTTTCAGATTCAAACTTTGGTTGAAGTTTCAGTCAAGCTCTGGTTTGAATTTTGGGTAGCAACTTCTTGGTTGAGTTTGTCTGTGACTTGGTGAAGCTCAACTAGCTGGCCAATCACTGATTTGGGTTGCAGATTTCTTAATCCAAGGGCTCAAAGTAGGGTAGTCAAACAGATTTCCTAGATCATCTTATCCTTCTCTTTTTCTTTCTTTCTTTTGTTTCTTCTTTCTTTGGTTCTTATAATCTTTCTCATTTGCTTCTGTTGGTTTACTTAGAGTTAACTAACCAATGCACAACCAAAAATAACACACATGAAATCATAGAATACATATAATAGAAAATACATGTATGCATGAAATAATGGATAAAAAGTTTTATCTTGGTCCAAAATTTGGCACTTTATTTAATAAGAAGTGGATTACAATTTCTGAGTTGTTACACTTATACTCCCCTCTTAAAAAGAATCTCGTCCCCGAGATTCACTAATTAAGAACTGAAAAGATTGGGAAACTCTTTCTGAAGGTAATCTTCTCGCTCCCAAGTGGCTTCATCTTCGGTGTGATTACTCCACTGAACTTTCAGAAACTTGATGCTTCAGGTTCGAGTGGTTCGATAGGATTCCTCGAGGATACGGATAGGCATTTCACGGTAGGTCAAGTCCTTGTTGATGTCCACCGAACGGTGATCAATATTCTTGAAGATTTCGGGCTTCTCCGGAACTTCAAGACATTTCCGAAGTAAGGACACGTGAAAGACATCGTGCACTTCAGACAATTCAGGGGGCATTTCCAACTGATAAGACACTTCTCCTCTACGGTCTAGTATCTTGAAGGGTCCAATATATCTTGGTGCAAGCTTTCCTTTTACTTGGAATCTTTGCATTCCCTTGAGGGGTGATACTCTGAGATAAACAAAATCTCCAATCTGGAAGGTCAGTTCTCTACGTCTCTTATCCGCATAACTCTTTTGTCTAGACTGGGCTGCCTTGAGATAGTCACGAATCATGCGAACTTTATCCTCGGCTTCTTGCAGAATGTCAGGTCCAAATATCTGACTATCTCCGGTTTCAGACCAATTCAAAGGGGTACGACACTTTCTTCCATACAAAGCTTCAAATGGGGCCATTTGCAAACTGGCTTGATAGCTGTTGTTGTAGGAAAACTCCGCGAAAGGCAGACAATCTTCCCACTTAGCTCCATAGGCTAGAACACAGGCTCTCAACATATCTTCAAGTATTTGGTTCACTCTTTCAGTCTGTCCATCAGTCTGAGGGTGGTAAGCGGTGCTAAAGGCTAATTTGGTTCCCAAGGCTTGATGCAAACTTTTCCAAAATCTCGAGGTGAATTGGGTTCCTCGATCGGAAACTATGGTTTTAGGGACTCCATGCAAACTAACAATTCTGGATAGATACAAGTCCGCTAGCTATCCCGAGTTATAAGTGGTCTTGACAGGAATAAAGTGGGCAACTTTGGTCAGTCTATCCACAATGACCCAAATAGAGTCATTGCCACGGCTAGACCTTGGAAATCCAGTGATGAAATCCATTCCAACAGATTCCCACTTCCATTCCGGAACTTGCAAGGGTTGCAACAATCCCGCAGGACGTTGATGTTCAGCCTTGACTCTTTGGCAGATATCACACTTGGATATAAACGATGCAATCTCACGCTTCATTCCATGCCACCAGAATTGTTCCTTCAAATCTTGATACATCTTAGTTCCACCGGGGTGGATGGAGTAAGGTGTCTCATGTGCTTCCTTCATAATAACTCCCTTCAATTCTGAGTCAGCAGGCACACAAATACGTCCTTTATACCAAAGAACTCCTTGATCATCTTCTTCAAATCATGGCACCTTGCCGGAACTAATTTTGCGCTTGATTCCGTCGATACTCTTGTTTCCCTTCTGGGCTTCTTTGATTTGGCTCATCAAGGTGGGTTGAAACTCAAGGTTGGCTAAGAATCCTTGACTGACTAGTTCCAATCCAAATTTTTCAAACTCTTGGTGTAACATAGGTTGCTCTTCTTTGATCATCATATTTAATGAGCATGGCTTTCTACTCAAGGCATCGGCCACTACATTGGCCTTACCGGGGTGGTAGTGAATTTCCAGATCATAATCCTTAATCAACTCTATCCATCTTCTTTGCCTCATGTTCAACTCCTTCTGGGTGAAGATATATTTCAAACTCTTGTGGTCAGTGTAGATCTCGCAACGGTTGCCCATCAGATAGTGCCTCCAGGTCTTCAGAGCTAGAACCACTGCGGCTAACTCTAGATCATGGGTTGGATAATTTTCTTCATGAGGTCTAAGCTGTCGGGAGAGGTATGCTATGACCTTGCCTTCTTGCATCAATACACAACCAAGTCCAAGTTTGGAAGCGTCACAATAGACATCAAAGTTTTTAGTGATATCGGGCATGGTTAGGACGGGGGCGGTCACTAATCGCTTCTTGAGCTCTTGAAAACTTTCTTCACACTTAGGGGTCCATTCAAATTTCTTGTCTTTCTTCAACAGTTGGGTCATTGGCCGGGCAATGCTTGAAAACCCTTCAACGAATTTGCGGTAATATCCGGCTAATCCGAGAAAACCTCTAACTTCAGTTTGAGTGGTAGGGGCTTCCCATTCCATGACTGATTTGATCTTCTTGGGGTCTACGGATATTCCTCCCGCTGATAAGACATGGCCTAAGAATCCAACTTCCTTCAACCAGAACTCACATTTACTGAACTTGGCATACAGCTGATGCTCTCTCAAGGTTTCTAAGATTAATCTCAAATGGGTTGCATGCTCTTCTTCGGATTTGGAGTAGATAAGAATGTCATCAATAAAGACAACCACAAACTTATCCAAGAACTCCATAAAAACCTTATTCATGAGGTTCATGAAATAAACAGGGGCATTGGTTAATCCAAACGACATTACGGTGTACTCATACAATCTGTATCGGGTAGTGAAGGCGGTTTTGGGGATATCCGTTGCACGGATCTTCAGTTGGTGGTATCCCATTCTGAGATCTATCTTCGAGAAGACTCTGGCTCCAGTCAATTGGTCAAACAAATCTTCAATCTTTGGGAGAGGATACTTGTTCTTGATGGTCACATCGTTTAGCTTGCGGTAATCAGTGCACAGTCGGCTAGAACCGTCACTTTTATCCACAAACAGAACGGGTGATCTCCAAGCAGAAGAACTTGGCTGAATCAATCCCTTACTCAATAGGTCATCCAATTGCTTCTTTAACTCCACTAATTCAGCTGGGTTCATACGATAGGGTCGTTGGGCTATAGATCCAGTTCCGGGGATAAGCTCAATGATAAACTCGATATCCCGATAAGGTGGCATTCCGGGTAGCTCATCGGGAAAAACATCCGGGTATTCACAGACGATGGGGACTTGCTCTAAAGTTGGTCCTGAGATACTCTTATGACATCTGGGGATTGGGATGGGTTTGACTGACACATGCTTTACTAAAACTCCACGGCTACTCTTCCTGGTGATGGTTTTTTTGGCACAATCTATAATTCCTTGGTGTTGAGACATCCAATCCATACCTAGGACCACTTCAAATCCTTTGGTGCCTAACACAATCAAACTGGCTAAGAATGAAATCCCATGGATTTCTATGGGCACTGCCAAGCAGGTACAACTGGCTTTGGTTATTGACCCGGGAATTTGCACAGACATGAACTCTTTCAAGGGTGTGGGTTGAAGTCCACTTTTATCGACGAATAATTGGGTAACAAATGAGTGTGAAGCTCCAGAATCAAACAGAACTCTTGCAAGAACTGAGTTAACAGGGAACATACCAAGCACAACGTCGGTTGCTTCCTGAGCTTCTTCAACATTCATGTGGTTCAGACGGCCTCGAGAGTGAGGCTGGTTCCTTGGTGGATAGTTCTTGCCATTTCCCACACGGCGCTGTTGCTGAACAGGAACAGTGGTCTTGGATGCATCATTCAGCTTCTTGGGGCACTCATTGGAGTAGTGCCCTTTGAGTCCGCACTCATAACAGGTAACTCCAGACTTGTCACCAGGCTTGGGTAACACAGGGGCGCCATTTGGCCTTGGAGTATTGGTGTTGAAGTTGTTGCCACTAGGTCTTGGAGGTGCACGGTTGAAGTTGTTGCCGGGCGGACGGTTGGGATAGTTGGGACGTGGAGCAGGTGCAGATGGCCTCATAGGTCTTGGGGCGAAACCCATAGGTGCATTTCCCCTTGGCTTCTGCGAGTTGCTCGAGTTGCCTTGATACATCATACGGCGCTTGCGGTTCTCTGCAGCTTGCTTGAGTTTGCCTTCCATCTGAATGGCAGAGTCAACCAACGACTCCAGGTCGGCAAAGTGAATGCTGACCAAGACACATTGCATCTCATCATGAAGTCCATCCAGAAACATTTCTTGCTTCTTCTCCGTGGTGTCGGTGTCATCTGGGGCATATCTAGACAAGGTAAGGAACTTGTCTCGGTAATCCACCACAGATAGGGAACCTTGCTTTAGATTTCTGAACTCATCTCTCATCCTTTTAACCAATCCCAAAGGAACATGGGCCTTTCTAAACTTGCTCTTGAACTCCTCCCAAGGCATCACATACCCTGGGGCTTGCATTGTACGAGTGCTATCCCACCATGCTCTTGCGGCTCCCGCAAGGTAGTGGGTGGTGTACAAAACCTTCTCATTTTCACCAACTTCGGCGACTGCCAAATTGTTCTCCATAGTGCGAAGCCAGTCATCGGCATCTAAGGGCTCTTCAGACTTAGTGAACATAGGAGGGTTGGTGTTTTGAAAATTTCTTAACTTGGATCGGTGATCCCCATTGCCAATGTTTTCTCCTTCACCATTGCCATTGCCATTGCCATTGTTGTGGTTCATTGCCATCTGGGTTATCTGCTGAAGAGTGGCCAAGTTAGCTTGGCGCTCAGCTCGGGCTGCTTCCCGATCTTCCATGATCAACCTTAGTAGTTCGGCCATTTCCGGGTTCGGGGGTGGGGGTGCTCGCGGCATCTGAAGATAAGGTGTGTAAGACAAGAGGGAAAAGCTAATTTGCTAAGATTTAAAGGTAACATGGATGATGCAATTTTTGTCTTACTAAGGCCTTAAGGGCCAAATTCATATTTCATTCAACACTCATCAAACATATCATACATACAAGTTCACACATTTCAAATGGTTTACATCAAACCATTGCGACTCGTCTACTAGAGAGGGGGATACAACTCACACCTACACGAAGTGACTCAAGGTGAACTCATAACTAGATAACACATGGATCTCTGATCTAAACAACGGGCTCCTCGGGGTCTTCCTCCTCATCACTCACAATGAACCCATTGTGCCCACCATCTTCCGGATCATCAAGGTCCTCCATGAAGTCATCCTCATCACTAATGAGGGCATTATCCTCCTTGCGGAGATCAATGCCTTCCTCCTCACCGAGGTGATCCTCAAGACTCTCAATGTACTCGGTCAGCTCAGCCACATTGGCCTTCAACTCCTCAAGATCCTGATCCTTCTCATCGCGCTGGCGACGAAGACTCTTGCGCTCCTTCGCAAGTATCCTGATAGTGCTCCTTGCCTCCACCAGTGCGAAGTGCTCAAGGTTGGCCTTGGTACGGGCACGATCGGCCTCCTGCTGAGTGGAGTACAGCAAGAAGTCCATGTGATCGATGTAGGTACTCGGCTCATTCTGCCCGGGCATGTTTGCGGGACGCCCATCCGCATCACGCCGAGCAAAGTTCCTAAAGTGCTCTCCCTAAACCTCCTCAACATGCAGTCCGCACAAGCGGGCGTGCATCTCCTGCATCGCTCGGACCAAACCATCGGCCCAAGTGTTCTCCACAAGCTCGAACTTGATCCTTGGAGAACCCAAATTCCCCTTCTTGCCACGGCAACTGGCTCGGATAAGCGACCGTAACTCTCCATCGGGGTGCTCATTGAGCACGGCTCCCTTGAACTCCGGATACAAACGATCCAGGAACAAGGTCAGGGTGGTGAGGTCGCGCTCGAAACAAAGGCTGCCACCATGGCCCAACTGGTAGTGCTCAACAAATACCGGGGCCATCTACAAAATTTTAGATTAGATTAAGTTAGTGATCAACTCAAGTGTGCAAAATTTTAAGTAGGCAAAAACTGAAGTATGTACAAAACTTTGCAAGTAGAGAGGAAAGACTAAGCAATTTTTGCAACCCTTACTTATATCTTTGTTTTTTCAAAGGTTTGATTTAACGCCCATTCTAACTAAGGTCTCCTATGGTCAGCCTAGGCTCTGATACCAACTTATGACGACCTCAAATTTGATACAAATTCGAAGTGCCCGTTATGTATTCCACCGCAATCCCAGAACCATTGTTGCGATATACATAACGTAGTTGGTAACCAGTTCCATAGACATTACAATACGATGATTCAAATACAATGGTCATAGAGACCAAGTTCATATTACAACACAATATAGCAGCGGAAATAACATCTTTGGGTCCATGCCTTCACCCTACAGGCAATGGCGACTCATAGAGACGAGCTTAGTTCTGGTACTCCTCTTCATACCCTTCCTCCTGGTACTCCTCCCCATAGTCTGGCCAAGTTGATAGCCAGGGACACAGCCATGAGTACATTGGATGCACTCGCAAACCATCTTGTAAATGAAATGATAAAGTAGGTATGCAAGTTTGGTATAGTGGACTAAGCACTAAGTTTATTTGCAAAAGCTAGTTTTATTTCCCAAGAATGTTCATTGGTAGAAAAGAAGTTTAGTTCTCTAGGTTCAATCTAAAGAGGAACTTCAAGTGTGTCAACATCATTGTCAAGTCAAGTCATTCACCATGTTCACCATTTTCACTTTTAGTCCTGACAAAAGTCAAGTACAGCTTGCCAACTGTCCATAACCGCGGACTCGGCTATTCGAATAGTTTGAAAACCTCTGCAGAGGGGTACACTTTACCCACAAGAATCGATACATCTGCCGGGAGAAATCCACGGATCGTCATACACAAAGTATGTGGGGTTCAGATAATCAAGCAAACTCTTTCACTTGTCTACTCTAGTATAGGATCCTTCCCTAGAGCCCGAGACACGGATTTCCCCGTTCTGGCGCCTCTAGTTTTGCCCACTCCGGGATGCCGGACGGATGGAAATCTTCAGGAAGGAAAATTTCTAATGACCACTTGGTTCGGAAGCAACCATGCATGGAATACTTCTATAAAGGATGAAACAAGGCCTCCCATACTAGAATAAACAAGCAAGGAATAAGCCCCTTCCCATTCAGGGGTAATGTGGTCGTACGGTATGGTTGGCTCCCATGGTACATCACTCGTTGTCATTGAGAAATACATTTCATAGTTCTTAGTCAAGATTAATTTCTTTCCTAAAGCCATTATGTAGGAGCAATCTCCAATTCAAGTTTCAAGTTCAAGTCACCACTTTTCAAATAGAGTTCCCCTTATAGAAGGCCTCAATATTATTCGCGACTAAGCAACTACAATGAGTGATGATGCTACTAAATATGCTTGGATAAACTCAGCTTGATGCTCTTGCTAAGCAAGGTGTCACTATACTTCTATCATTCTACTCTAGCAATTCAATCATGCAATTTACTTGAAACAAGTAGAATGCAATATTAAAACTAGGCATTGGGAGTATGAATCAAAAGATGGCTTGCCTTGGTTGGCAAAGTGTCCGGGGTATTCTTCTTCTTCTTGATAATAATCCCCTCCAATATCCTCCTCGGCAATACTAGCGTCTAATAACGAATAAACACAAAGCACACAATCACTCCATAATGCTAATCAACACACCAAGCACACATCTTTGTTTGCTAACAATAGCATTCATGTTGCATTTTATGGTGTTGGATTGTAAGTTTTGCTTCTAAGTTTCCATCAAGTGTGCAAGCTAGAGTTTCTATTAAGTGTCCCAAATTATTCACTTTCTAAGCATTGGTATTGGGTTAGGGGTATTAAGACTAGTTCAAGTGGGAGGGATCCACTAAGTGAATTGGCAAAGAGGGCAATTTTAATTCTAAGTATATGATAGGGATCTATCATTTTATGTTACTAACTAGAGTTGGGTTAGGGTCTAATTGATCACACTAGTAGGGTTTGGAGTTGATTTGGGTTTACTAACAGTAAGGGGGGTCATTAGTGAGTTCACAATTTAAATTTCATGATTTTAGGAGGCTTAAACTATTTTCTAGAAATCTTCTATGATTAACAAGGCTATGGTCACACTATTCATATCTAATTAATTTCCTAACTCAAATGGAATTCTAACCAATTCTACAGTGTAGAGTATTTTATAAGCTTTCCAACGCATATTTATTTGCTAAAAATGGATTTGTAAAACTCTTGGAATTTAAGTTTGAAAATCATATCTGAAAGTTTTTTTGAATTAATTAAAACGGCGGGAAAAGTAATTAAAAACGAAACGGACCGAAACTTAACTGGCTGGGCCTAATTCAAACGAAACCCGAACGGGCCGGCCCAGAAAAACGTTTCGCACGGGCGGGAAGAAATAAAACAGAACCTGACAGGGGGTCCCACCTATCGGGTCACTTAACTAAACCGAATCGGTACGCTACCCTCAGATCTAGATCGAACGGCTGCTACGCGTCGTCTTCCTCAGTCAGGGCGGAGCTCACCGGCGTTGCAGAGACGACTGTTCGACGGCGAGGGCGTGACGGAGAGGATGCAGAACTCGACGGCGACGTGCGGGATCGGCTGCGGCGTGACTCCTCCTCCGATTCCCAGTGGCGGCTTGCTGCTAGGTGGTCGAACGCGACGGCGCGCTCTGCGTCCAGTACCTCGCCGGTGGGGCTGGCGACGGCGAGCTAGGGCAAGCGGGGCTAAATGAGCGTGTCTGGGAGGTAGCTGGGGACGAGGCGAGTCTCTCCGTTTGATCGGCGGGGGTATTTATAGGCCTGAGCGTCGGGGACGAAGGCGTCCAGAAGCTCGACTGCTCGGGGGCCCTGGCGATGCGCATCGAGCAACACCGGGCACGGCGACCTCGCTCGCGTGCTGGGGGGGCTTCGGTCTCGGCCGCGGAGGGCTGTGGGTCGGCTCTGGCGCCTCCATGGCGGTCGGCAACGTGCAGGTTGCTGGGAAGAAGAGAGGGGGGTCCCGGGGTGCTGTCTCCTCTTCTCCTCCTTCTTCCATGGCTTGGGTCAGGGCAGAGGGGGCTGGTTCGACCGCGGCGTCTCCCAGGAGCATGGCTACAGGCCAGAGGCGAACCAGAACAGTGATCTTCACAGTAAATTAAGATTTGCTCGATTCTTCTCTGCCAGTGTTCGACGAAATGCCCGCAAGAGTTTGAAATTTGAATTTTTGAAATTTTCCACTTTGGGTGATCAACATATTGGCCAAGGTTTCTAGTCATATTTTTGTTCTGGAGAAATAACAGGTTTTGCAAAAATTTATATTTGAAAATAGGGTATGGTCACTGTTTCAGATTCAAACTTTGGTTGAAGTTTGAGTCAAGCTCTGGTTTGAATTTTGGGTAGCAACTTCTTGGTTGAGTTTGTCTGTGACTTGGTGAAGCTCAACTAGCTGGCCAATCACTGATTTGGGTTGCAGATTTCTTAATCCAAGGGCTCAAAGTAGGGTAGTCAAACAGATTTCCTAGATCATCTTATCCTTCTCTTTTTCTTTCTTTCTTTTGTTTCTTCTTTCTTTGGTTCTTATAATCTTTCTCATTTGCTTCTGTTGGTTTACTTAGAGTTAACTAACCAATGCACAACCAAAAATAACACACATGAAATCATAGAATACATATAATAGAAAATACATGTATGCATGAAATAATGGATAAAAAGTTTTATCTTGGTCCAAAATTTGGCACTTTATTTAATAAGAAGTGGATTACAATTTCTGAGTTGTTACACTTATACTCCACTAGAAAGGAATCACCTTCATGCAATCTAGTATTAAGAATTAACAGATTATAGCCTTAGGTACTTTGACATGATGGTGAATAACAAATGTGCTACCATGCATGAACATATTACAATGGATCTATGTCCATGAATGTAAGCAAGTATTCTTGGCTGTCACTAAGAACTATAGCACATGCATTCTTTTTCTCCCTAGTGAGGTAACAACGGAATTGGTAAACACCATAGTACCTATGAAATTGCTATCATAATCCACTACTACTACCAAGTTATAATGATCGCGGTAACAATATGCATCTATTCATACATCAAGAACATGGTAAAGGTTCACATCTCATAGATCATCCAATAAAATAAGGATCCACCATATAAGAATTACATAATATGGCCATAATCATGTTAGGCAGCTCATATGTCATCTAATCAACATAGCACAAGAGAGAGATAGATCAAGCTACTGCCACAAACCCATAGTTCAGAGGTGGACTACTCCCTCTTCATCATGGTGGCGGTGTTGGTGATGTTGGAGAGGTTGGAGAAGCGAACGGGAACGACTTCGGCAGCGTTTCCTTCTCCAATCTTCACAGGTTCAGTCTCTATTTCGTGGTTTCGTGTTTTTCCGCTGCCTCCTCGAGGGAACGCCTTGGGGGGTCTTTATTTATGACTTTTTAGGTCAAGACAATCAATCTGGGACAATGATGCACAGCATCAGAGGCATGACAGCCAAACGGACCTGGGTGGCGCGGCCTAGCTAGGGGCCCACACCACCTAGTCTCATTTGAGCCTCATGGGCCCCTCGTGTGCTTCTTCACCTCATTTTTGTTGCTCAGGGAAAACTATTGACCCTAGAAAAATTCTCGCTTTGTTTGAGTTCCAGAAGGTCCCTAAAAACATAAAATACGCAAAAGAGGTGTTTCCTGTTCTGCAGAGTTATAACCCAAATAAGGGAGATCGATAGAAAATCCCCATAAATCAATGAAATCATGATTGTAACATCTCATAACATCTAAATATGTTGGAATATGCATCAATAAACTACAAAGTACATGCATGAATTTTGCATGCATCAGGGTACTATTGTGTCCCGCATTGGCGATGTATAGAAGCTTCCGTATGTGGGCCTCCAAATAACAAATAAGAAATTCCAAGCCCCAATTCATACGTCAAATAGGTCTTACAACAACTCCAGGGCCTGACGCAAACAGACCATAGGCGTCTGAATCAGATCGATTCTGACCGGGGCTATGAAAACCCAGCCCATCGGCCCAACACAGTTTTACCGCTGTGTCCATGGTGCCGCAACAGTGGCCCAAATTTAGGTCGGGATGCGTCAGACCAGACAACGTGCGTGTGTCCACTCGAGTCTCACCCGTCCCGCCTAGTAGTGTCCCCTTGCCGCTTCGTCTTCCCAGCGTCACGATGCTGCAACATCTTCCCCCGCACAATCAATGCTGGCCGCCGTGCTTCGTGTCTATGTTGGGGATATACCAAATAGGTATACCAGCGACGTAGTCCTAAATCAGCAAGCCAGGGTGGCCCATCAGGGGTGGTATGGCGGATTCGCCATACCGGGCGGCCCAGTTGCTGAGGATGGCACGGCGGTACTGGACGCAGGCGCTTATGGCGGATCCGGAGACTGGTCCATGGCGGGCTACTAGCGGCAAGCTTATGGCGGATCCGAAAGACGGCCCATGGCGGGTGACCCTGTAGCGCACGTGTAGGACTTAGTCTAGGACTCCAAGTTGTATCCGCTCCGGTACCAACATGTAGCCCACACCAGGCGTCTTTATAAGCCCGGCGTGGAGCAGCCCTTGAGGCGAATCAGACCAAGCTTACGGCCAATCGCATAGCGAAACAGCCAACCTCATCATTGTAATCGAGCACTTGTTGCCATATAGTGAATTATAGCAGCACGTAGGGTCTCGCCACCGTTGCGGGATCTGAAGCTGGGTAAACTCGTGCTACCACCGTCCTGGATCGCTCCTCCGTGTTCACCCCCTTCCACAAACCGCCATACCCCTACTTCTATGGCAGATCTGTTGACGAAACCACGACAGTTGGCGCCCACCGTGGGGCTTAGCGCGTCTGGAGCGCGGATCCAGGTGGGATCCGCCTTTGCAGGCATCGGCGACACCGTCGCCATCGGGCGCGTCCTCTACGATTCCGGCTTCCCCATCGTCCCAGCGGATAACCTCTGGGTGCCGGCTAGAGAAGACCCTGCTCGATTCACCGTCATCCCGATTGGAGATATCCATATCTTCATTGGGGAGACAAACCTTACCCCCGCTACGGAAACCAATTTCCGGCGGATTGGTATCGCTAAAATCCCCAAACGGACCGCTTTCGAGCTGGATACGGGGGACTCATCTGATCTGGAACTTTCCAAGTCATCCAGATCGGATCTGAAAAATAATCCCACCAAGCCCGCCCTAGAGGTAGAGGAAGTGGTGGAAGACCACAGTGAATCCGCCATGAGCAATCTGGCGTTAGAGACACCGCGGTACTGCCTTGTTGCGTTCGCAGGTATCACTTCGGGATCTACCTCCAATGGAGAAGATAGCCCAGGTGAATCCATCCTAGAGGCACTTAACGAAAGTGGTGAATCGGATGACTGGGATAGCAAAGGCTATGATTCTGACCATTACGATGCCGCCATGAGGAAACTCGAGGCGGAATTGGCGCAGCAGGCACTTGAAGAGCAACACGCAGCGGCCAAGCAGGTGTTTGTCACCAACAAAGGAGATGATGCTGGGCAGACAACCAGTGATCCGCCATCTCAGGCAGTCCACGACGGAGATGCCGGCAATGAGCAGGGTAACCCGCCACCAGCCGCCGATCCCGCCGCGGAGCAACTTCCCGAGATTCATGGCGGACCCACCGTTACCCGCCATCCCCGAGGACCAGCACCAAGAAGACTTCACGACCCCGCTGGATAAGGTCGTCTACGGAACTCTAGCAGATCCAATCACCCCTGACTATGTCAGAGATGTGAACGATCTCGAGAAGAAGAAGCGAGCACTCCTCAAGGAAGCAAAGCGAGTCGAGAAGATGGGCCAGCAGGTTGATGACGACATTGCTAAAGCTCAGGACACGCTGAAGCGCGCAAGGAACATGGAAGAGAAGTATGCCACTCTCATTCAGAACCAGATCAACGAGGGAGGCGACCCGCAGCTGGTACGAAACCTTGAGTTCACCGTACCAACAGCGGAAACTCTGGCCAGGATGTACATCAAGAATCCGCCATACGTGGACAAAAACCACGATGAAGTTAGGGCTACGCCCATCGAGAACATCGTGGCCGCAAAGGAGCTATTGGAGCATAACAAGAGTCCAGCAGCCCTAGAGACAGCGGTTAAACTGATGACCAAAGCATTAGTGCAGCAGGAAAATGCTACGTCGTCACGGTGGCTCGAATCTGATCCTGCGCTATGCAGGTCCAGTACTGCGTCTAAAGCTCAGGGAGCTGGCAATAATGGTGGTCGTCCTGACAACGAGTCTCATACCGGATCCTCGGAGATCCAAAGAAGAGAAGCTCGCAATCGGAGACACGCCATCCCAATATCCTCCGATGACGACAAACCACGTGGCAAAGGCCCACAGAGAAATCCATCGCCACCCCGCAAGAATTACCCGGCTTACGGATACCAACAAACCACTGCTGCTCCCCGCCATAAGACCAACATGCCGCCGCCACAGCATAAGATGTTCGAAGTCCCTATGGGAGGAATCGTCATACGCGACAATGATGGCAAACAAGGACGAAGCCGTGACGCTGGACGCAGAGACGATCCGCCACGACGGCAAAACAGCAGGGATGGCGGATCCAAGAGAAGGGACCGATCTCGCCATGACGACGGCGCGCATCGTGACGGTGACAAGGATAAGCATCGCTCCACTCGCCGCCACGATGACAAAGGGCAAGGCTCCCGCCACCATGACGGTGACCCATCACGAAGAACGGACGGAAGTCGTAGCTGCAGAGAACAGTCGCAGGACGGCGAGAGTAAGCGCAGACACGACCCTTCGCCATCCCCACCAGGGAGCCCCCATGGCGGTGGTGGCGGTGGCGGCGGGCCAGCAAGGTCGCGCAACTCTCGCAAGGATCCGCCGGACCAGAAGCCCTACGATGCCCGTACCCATCTAAACGAGATTGCCAAGTCTCAAACGGCCTTCTTCCTCGGCCCAAAGTGCTTTGGACCCCGGATTCGTGACGAGCCCATCCCGTATGGGTTCAAAATCGAGAAAAATATCCGCCAGTACAATGGAGTCGATAGGCCTTTGACCTGGCTACAAGACTACTTCAACGCAGTACAATTCGCCGGGGGATCTCCCAATGTCGCTATCCGCTATTTGCCCCTGATGCTATCCGGCACTGCGAGGCAGTGGATCAATGACCTGGCAGAAAACTCCATCCAAACCTGGTTCGATATGCAAACTGCGTTCACGGAAAATTTCGAGGGGACTTACAAGAGACCCCACAACATTGGTGACCTCCAACGGTGCCGACGAGCCGACGACGAGACCTCCCGAACTTTCCTCGCGCGATGGCTGGATATGAAGAACTCCTGTGAGGGGGTTACTGACGAATCCGCCATCCTCGCATTTATTGACAGTTTAGAGAGAGGCCAACTGCTCCGCCATCGCCTGTTGCGGGAAAGGAACGAAGGGAAACTGACCCTAAATTCCATGATCACCATCGCAAGCAACTACGCGGCCGCCGACGACGACGCCCGCGAATCTCTGAAGGCTTCCGCCATCCAGAACACTGGAAAGCGGAATAGCAGTAACAAACGGAAGAATCCGCCAGAAGAGCCGCAGGCCCCGGACATGGTGGCCACAACCTTCGTTGACAAGGGTCAAAGCAGCCAGCGCGGCAGGGGACGCGGAGGTGGCGGTGGCCAGCCGCGGAGTTCTGCAACTCCCGCTTCGGCGCCATCCGCCCCCGTGTCTTACGACGAATACCGCGACATGCCATGTTTTGCCCATCGTGACGCCTCGGGAAAGTGCAACCACACCAACCGGAACTGCAAGTTTGTCAACGACCTCAAGGCGGATCAAGAAGCTGGCTTCAAACGCAGCCGGCGACAAAGGCCTCGTGGCAAAGGAAAAGCAGATAAAGACAAGGAGTCTAGGGATGGCAGTGATATGGATGAAGACCCTGCGCCCAAACCCGCCGAAAAGGCAGAGGGTGGTGCTGGCAAGGGTAACCCAATCAAGGACAAAAAAGGTGCCTTTCACACATTCCTTGGACCCCCCACGGCTAAGGCTCAGAGAGCTGCTATGCGCTCCCTTAATGCCACCGTGCCAAAAATCCGCCAGTACGTCCGATGGTCCGAAGTACCGGTGCACTGGAGCCGCGATGATCATCCAGAGCACATCCCAGATGGCTATTACGCCATGGTGGTATGCCCTGTAATCCATGGCTACGAGTTCTCCAAATGCTTAATGGATGGCGGAAGCAGCCTGAACATCATGTACGTGGAAACGCTGACAAAGCTCGGCCTCACCAAGACCCAACTCCGCCATAGCGCGGTCACCTTTTATGGGGTGGTTCCTGGTCACCAGGCCAAGTCCCTCGGGTCCATCACGCTCAAGGTTGCCTTCGGTAGTGAGGATAACTACAGAGAAGAGCCCATAACCTTCGAGGTGGTCCCGTTCAAAAGCACTTACCACGTGATCTTCGGGCGCCCAGCCTTCCACAGCTTTCACGCAAGGCCATGCTACATCTACAATCAACTGAAGATGCCAGGACCGGATGGCATAATCACCGTTTATGGCAGCTTCAGAAAGGCAAAGGAGTGCGAGGAAGGAGAAGCCGCCTTCGCGGAAGCAGTGTTCTTCGGCGAGGAGTTCAAAGAAATCCACGCCGCTACGGACCCCGCGGAGATGCCGGCATCCAAGCAGAAGATTTCCGCCTCCCCGCCCACCTTCAAGCCCACAGTCGATACAAAACAGGTGGAACTTGTCGCTGACGATGCCGCCAAGACCACCGCCATTGGGACAAATTTGTCCCCCGCATAGGAAAGCGCGCTCGTCGAGTTCCTCCGTGAGAACCGGGACATCTTCGCATGGCAGCCATCTGACATGACGGGTGTACCCAGGGAACTCGCCGAGCACGCTCTGCAGATAATTCCTGGCTCAAAGCCAGTAAGACAAGCCATGAGACGCTTCGGAGATGAAAAACGCCGCGCCATAGCAAAGGAAATTTCCAAGCTGTTGAAAGCAGGCTTCATCAAGGAAGTGATACATACCAAGTGGGTGGTGAATCCAGTGCTAGTTCCTAAGAAAAACACAAAAGTTCTGCGCATGTGTGTAGATTACACCGGCCTGAACAAAGCATGTCCAAAAGACCCTTTTCCCTTGCCTCGCATTGACCAAGTCATTGACTCGACGGCGGGATCGGAGCTACTGTGTTTCTTAGATGCCTACTCCGGATACCACCAGATCAAGATGAAAAAGTCCGATCAGCTCGCTACGTCGTTCGTAACACCTTATGGCACATATTGCTATGTCACAATGCCATTCGGTCTGAAAAACACAGGAGCAACGTATCAGCGCACTATGCAAAAGTGCCTGGCGGATCAAATCGGACGAAACATCCACGCATACGTGGACGACATCGCAGTTATGTCCAAGAAGCAAGATGGCCTTATAGCAGATTTGCAAGAGACCTTTGACAATCTCAGGAAGTACAACATGATGCTTAACCCAACGAAGTGCGTCTTCGGGGTCCCAGCTGGACAACTCCTAGGATTCATCATCTCCCACCGCGGAATTGAGGTTAACCCGGAGAAGATCAAGGCAATCCTCGACATCTCCCGGCCCATCGACCTAAAAGAAGTACAGCGACTCACAAGCTGCGTGGCAGCAGTGAGCAGATTCATCAGTCGTCTTGGCGAGAAGGCTTTGCCACTCTACAAGCTGATGAAGAAATCAGACGAATTCGTCTGGACCGACGAGGCAGACGCTGCACTTAAGGATCTGAAGAGAGTGTTATCCACTGCACCAGTTCTAGCGGCTCCCGAAGACCAGGAACCCATGTTACTATACATGGCGGCAACCAATAGGGTGGTCAGCATCGTCATGGTGGTAGAGCGTAAGGAAGAAGCGCAGGAGTATGGCGTACAGAGACCATTCTACTATGTCAGCGAGGTCCTGACGGAGTCCAAACAGCGCTACCCTCACTACCAAAAATTGGCATACGGAGTTTTCCTAGCTTCTCGTAAGTTAAGGCATTACTTCTATGACCATAAGATCACAGTGGTGAACAAAGCCCCACTGAAGGACATCATCAACAACAGCGACGCAACAGGACGAGTTGCAAAGTGGGGCATTGAATTGGCCTCTTTCGACATCGACTACAAGCCTCGCACCGCCATTAAGTCTCAGGCTTTGGCGGAGTTTATGGCGGATTGGAAGGAAGCGCAGGAAACTACGCCCGTCCCGGAACCAGAGCATTGGGTGATGCACTTTGATGGCTCAAAGTTGCTACACGGCTCGGGGGCTGGAGTGACGCTCAAATCTCCTAAGGGAGATGAGCTAAGCTACGTTCTCCAGATTCACTTCCCCACCACCAACAACATCGCGGAATATGAAGCGCTACTACATGGGCTACGTGTCGCAAAGGAGATCGGCGTACAACACATCATGTGCTGTGGAGACTCTGACCTTGTGGCTCAGCAGGTGGCTGGCACATATAAGGCTCGGAACGAAGTCATGGCGGCATACAGAGATGAAGTGGACGAGATGGCCAAAAGTTTCCTCGGCTACGACATAAAACATGTACGGCGAGAAGATAACATGGCGGCCGACACCTTGTCCAAACTGGGATCTAGCCATAAGGCAGTTCCGCCAGGAGTATTCCTCGAGCATCTGCGCATACCATCAGTTAAGATGGTGGATCCAGAAAATCCGGAGATAGCGAGCTCCCCTGTTATGGCGGTTTTGCCTAGCAATCCGCCATGGGCAGAGCCCTTCCTGGAGTATCTGACGAACAAGAAGCTTCCCGAAGACGAAGTCCAGAAAAGACAAATCGAGTGTAGAGTCAAAGCGTACACCATCATAGATGGCCAACTCTACAAACGAAGCACCTCAGGAGTTTTCATGAAGTGCATATCCCAAGTGGATGGGATCGAAATACTAAGAGAGATCCATGAAGGCGAATGTGGCCATCACGCCGCCGCCAGATCCCTAGTAGCAAAAGCATTCCGCCATGGGTTCTACTGGCCAACAGCCAAGGCAGATGCAGACCGCATCGTGGAGCTCTGCCATGGTTGCCAAATGTACTCCAAGCAGATCCATATGCCCGCCACAGCACTGCATACGATCCCTATAACTTGGCCTTTTGCAGTCTGGGGGCTGGACATGGTGGGTCCGCTAAAAACAGCGCCTTCGGGATTTACGCACCTTTTGGTAGCGGTAGACAAATTCACGAAGTGGGTGGAAGCTAAGCCCATCAGAAAACTTGATGGCAAAACCGCCCTAAAGTTTGTCAAGGACATTGTGGTCAGATTCGGCATCCCACATAGCATCATCACCGATAACGGCACAAACTTGTCTCAGGGAGAAGTTGAAAAATATTGCCATCACAACGGAATCCGCCTTGACCTAGCATCTGTGGCACATCCACAGTCTAATGGCCAAGTTGAACGGACCAACGGACTAATCATGTCAGGGATCAAGCCACGCCTAGAAGCACCGCTACATAGAGCAGCTGGAGCCTGGGCAGAGGAGTTGCCATCTGTACTGTGGAGTCTACGGACCACGCCAAACAGATCAACCGGCCTTACCCCTTTCTTCTTAGTCTACGGAGCAGAGGCAATCTTGCCAAGTGATGTTCAGTATGATTCTCCAAGAGTCGAGGCCTATAAGGAAGAAGATGCAGAAGCATCCAGACAACTATCTGTGGACCTGCTGGAAGAAGAGCGCGACCTAGCAGCCCAGAGATCCGCCATCTACCAGCAGAATCTCCGCCGCTATCACAGCAGGCGAGTTCGCCAACGCTCGTTTAAGGAAGGTGACCTGGTGCTACGCCTCAAACAGCAGAAGTCCCACAAGCTATCCCCGCCTTGGGAAGGACCCTTCGTCATCAGCAAAGCTCTACTGAATGGATCCTACTACCTCGTTGATATTCGCGAGCTAGATAAGCGACCAAGTAAGAAGCGCAAACGAAGAGACCCTGACGATATCTACGACGAGACAGATCATCCATGGAACATCGCACAGCTACGTCCTTTCTACACTTAGCATTTCTCTAAGCTTTGTAATAGGCACCTCTATATGATCAATGAAATAAAGCATTTGGTTCACTCTTGATTTCTTCTGAGTCTTTTACCTCCTTTATTGTTCATTTAGATCGTATAGAACCTTTTGCGCAATTGTGCTCTGCACTTGCGTCTTTTTTAAATCCGCCATAAGCGGTCCGCGTAGCTTTTTTATGTTTTGATCTTCATTCGATGTTCTCTGTGTGGATTCCAGAGTAGTGACTTTTTGACGATCTAAGCCGCCATCTGCTCAGGGTTCTGGACAGTTTCTATTAAGTATCGTTGCCCTAGCGGATTGTTCGTGCGAAGATTTCGCCATCTCACAAAAAGTCAAGCACAGAGAGCCGGATGGCGGATCGCATAATCCTACGCGTGAAAAATTTTAAGTGTTGTTTTTTGGGCATGGCAAAAACTGCAAGTTGCATAAAACTAGGCCTGGCAGTTTCTTCGCGCAATTAAAACCACTTCATAAAAAACAAACTGCAAAAGTTCACAAGCATTCTACTGATCCGCCACAAGCAGATCAGTCACAGTGCAGACACATCACACGCAGTTTAAGTTTAAATTACAGACCCACTCAGGGGCCGAATTGATGCAAAGTATTTTTTCCTGCCACATTGCAGGGCACATCTCAAGAGGATGGCGGAATCTTGGAGGACACCTCATCCCCGCCATCACCACCTGCAGTTGCCGCGGAGGCAGATGCCGAAGCTTGGCTAGGCGATCCTGGCAGCTCGTATGCTTCGTAGTATACGTTCAACTGTGTGCCAAGGGCGCACAGTTGATCATATCCAAGCACGCTCTGCCGGATGGCGGCCTCGTCCACCGGCGCGCCATCCTCGCTGCTCTCAGGGATGCCGGAGGTGAGCTGGTCCAGGTCCATGTCGAGGTAGTGGGCCTTCGCCAATGTCAGCGCTGTTCTGGCACCACCCCGAGCAGAGGACAGCTTCCAATCCGCCACCAGCCCTGGCACCAGCAGCAGCTTCTGCGTGAGCGCGATGGCGGAAAGGTTGGAAGAACCCGCTATCTGCAGGCTCCCGCACGCTTGGCGACCAGCGCTGAGAAGGCCATCAAGCTCCTTCCTCGCTGCGTCGGTGGCCATGCGCAAGCCCTCAGCGGTGTCCACCTCGCTTTGCCCCAAGGAAGCTGCATGGCGGAAAAAAGAAGATGCGTCACGGACTGCATAGCAGAAATTGAAAATTTTACGCTATAAGAAGAAACAGTACCTAGCAAGTTGTCTTGGAAGTGATGGAGGAGCTCGTTAAAGCCTTCACGCCGCTTCTCAAAGTCAGCGGCGGCTTTGCGGAGATCCGCTATCTCCTTGTCCTTCTTCTTGCCCTGGTTCTCCTGGTCCTTCAGCTGCCTCTCGAGGGTGGCGTTTTCGGCCAGTGATTTTCGGAGCTGTTGATTCAGCCCGTCCATCGCAATGGCATGGCCCTGCTCCACCCCCTCAAGTGTGGACTTGAGCTTGGCAGCGTCTGCATGGCGGAATTCTGTCAGTTCAGCGTTTGATAGAATAAGCATAAAAGAAACTTAAGGAAGATTACCGCTATTCTCAAGCTGCTGCTGCAAATCCGCCACAAGAGCGCCTTTCTCCGCCAGCTCCTTCTCCTGCGAGCTGACGACCTGGACAAGGTCCTCCACCACCTTCTTGTAATTCTGGCAAAATTTGAAGTGTTAGTCAATCTTAGAGCTTTATGCCGGATGTGAATCCGCCATAACGCTCGGGGGCTACTCACTGATTCTTTTTTAGTCACTCTTAGAGCATCATGATGAACGATTATCCGCCATGATGCTCGGGGGCTACTTATGCTGATTTTTTGTCTTCTAAGAGCTTTATGCCGGATGATTATCCGTCATAACGCTCGGGGGCTACTCAGTATGAAAATTTAAAGTTCTCTATAGAGTACTGGGTGAACTACCAGCGCTCGAGGGCTAAGCTATTCAAAAACTTACAGAAGTCCATCTTGAAGCCCCATAGCGGATCGAGTCTGCAATCCGCCATGGCGCTCGGGGGCTACTGGGGGTACATACCTTCTTCATAGTCGATGTTTTCTCAACAAAAGCGGCAATGCCGCTGGACAGCTGGTTGCTAGCATCTTCCTGGCTCGAAATAAGATTGACGACCTCAAGTTGCTTTTGCCTCCAGTATAAACTGCCCCCGAGCGGAGTATCCGCCACTTGACCCTGAGAACCAGAAGCCTTTTCGCTTCGGACGACATCATTAGGCCCAGCTTCAGTCGTTGGGTTGATTTCTGGCATTTGGTCAAACTGACCACCAGCATCCTCCATATCAATATCGATACGAACGGAGGGAGCTGGTGCATCAGGGGTGAGCGGGATAGTCGCAGGGGAGGGCTTGGCTCGCTTGGAGGACGGCTCCTTGATAGTTGGCTTCTTTCTTCTAAGAGAAAAGGAATTAGAAATGGAAAGCAGTAAAACAATGAAAAAGGGTGTCCAAAGATTACCTTGACTTGGGCAGATTGATGGTAGCGGTACTCTCGGATGGCGTTTCAAGCTCCGCCCTGCGTTGAGCTTCGAAACGACGGGAATCAGCAGATTTCCCGCCACCTCCGCGAGATTTCCCGCTACCGCCCCGTTTCTTGGAAACCGCCTTCTCTTGGGTCGTATGGGCTGTATCTTCAACATTCCCCGCCATCTCCTCCTTGTTTCCGCTAGAATGAACTACTTCTTCCTTAGCGGCAGATTTGAGGTTGGAGCGGCGAAGGGGATGGGCAAAGTGAGCAGAGCCAAGCGATTTGAGCTGGTAATAAGACAAATGTTATGTCCTATAAAATATAAAGATACTGTACAGTATTATGGCGGAAAGGAAATTTATCGGAGGGCAGGTGCCATTCTCGAACATAGCCATGCCGAACTTCAAAGGTTTCTTCCTGGGAGACTTCATCAGGGAACGGATGCACTTCTCAACCACTTTAGGGTCAAGCTCCTGATCCGAGCAACGCATGCCATCATTTGCACCAGTATACTCGTGCATCAGGCGATCGCGGTGTTGCAGTGGTTGAATTCGCCGGGATATGCAGCAGTTGATGGTGTCGATTCCCTTCAAGCCATCCACAGATAGCTTGGCAATCCGCCGAGCCAGGAGCTTGACATAGGGAGTGGTGGTTTCGTCATTGACAGCTGTCCAGGTGTCGCGGGATTCAGCAGCGACGTTCTTGAATGGAGGAAGGCCGCGGGCTTGAGAGGGCGCAGGCTTATCCGCCATGTAGAACCAGGACCCTCTCCATCCGATGGTGGAGTCCAGTGGCATGATGAAAGGGTATTCTTTCGACCTGCGTGGAAGGAAGCAAACAGTTCCGCAGGTTCGAAGAGATCCGTCGTCTTCATAATTGGCACGCACGGAGAAAAAGAGTTGGAAGAGGTCTACCCTGGGGCGGATCCCGAGGTATCCCTCGCACAAAGCTGCATAACCCGCCACAGACACCAAGCTGTTTGGTGATATGTGGTGGAGCTGCAGTCCATAGTACTTCAGAAGATTTGTGAAGAAAAGAGATGGAGGCATACTGAGACCCCTCTCCACGTGGAATTTGAGCATCACGATCTCGGAGGGGTTAGGAAGAGGCACTGGGGCCTTGAAGTCAGTCCGCCATCCGGATTCAGCTTGAGGAGCTACGGTGCCCTCGCTTTCCATGGCCTTGACGTCAGAATCCTTAACATGGGATTTCTGCCAGTACCCATGGAGGTTCTGGGGGATCTGTTCTTCGCCCTCTGTTTCTTCCTCCTCAGCTTCGCCATCCGCTGCGGGGTCATCTGGGTTTGCACCCGCCATCTCCTCCTCAGCTTCAGACATATTGTCTTTTGGGTCCAAATCCGCCATCCTGGAATGATCTCCCTGGACTGACTGTTGCAGAGAAGAGTCTTCCTCCTCAGCATCGGAATAATGGCGGGCAGGTGATCCGGAGTTCATGGTGTCGGGTGAAGTGGTCCGGCAAAAAACGCTACCGGCGGCGAGGTCTTCCGCGGTGGCTCGTCGAAGATCACGAAGCTCTCGTGGCGGCGCTGAAGAGAGAGAGTGCGACGGGGGAGAATGAAGGGGTGACCGGCCGGGGGTGAGAGGCCGGGGTATATATAGACCCCGGGCCTCGAGATTAGTGCCCGCCATCACCACCGCTCGTCTCGATCGCAGAAACCCTAATCTGGCGACACGTGTCCAAGGGTAAGAAAGTAACTTGGTGAATCTTGCCCTAGAAGGAACCGTGTGCCGAAATTTACGGCGGATTTCAACGGTATGATCCATTGGATCCCGAAAATCTCGCTAAGATAACTACGTCGCTTGATCCGTTATTCACGGCGGATTGATAGATGGAAAAGGAACATCAAGATAATCGCCATCCCAGCAAAGAAGAGCTATGGCGAAAATGACTTATCAAGGACAAGCATGGCAGATGTAGATGGTGATCTTGAAGTTCCCTGGGGGCTACTGTTGGGGATATACCAAATAGGTATACCAGCGACGTAGTCCTAAATCAGCAAGCCAGGGTGGCTCATCAGGGGTGGTATGGCGGATTCGCCATACCGGGCGGCCCAGTTGCTGAGGATGGCACGGCGGTACTGGACGCAGGCGCTTATGGCGGATCCGGAGACTGGTCCATGGCGGGCTACTAGCGGCAAGCTTATGGCGGATCCGGAAGACGGCCCATGGCGGGTGACCCTGTAGCGCACGTGTAGGACTTAGTCTAGGACTCCAAGTTGTATCCGCTCCGGTACCAACGTGTAGCCCACGCCAGGCGTCTTTATAAGCCCGGCGTGGAGCAGCCCTTGAGACGAATCAGACCAAGCTTACGGCCAATCGCATAGCGAAACAGCCAACCTCATCATTGTAATCGAGCACTTGTTGCCATATAGTGAATTATAGCAGCACGTAGGGTCTCGCCACCGTTGCGGGATCTGAAGCTGGGTAAACTCGTGCTACCACCGTCCTGGATCGCTCCTCCGTGTTCACCCCCTTCCACAAACCGCCATACCCCTACCTCTATGGCAGATCTGTTGACGAAACCACGACAGTCTATGACCGCTTGTGGTCGTTTGCTGGGACTTTATAAAGGCCACACGGTAGGCTTCCCCATACACCAGCCGCCCCACACCCCATCCTAAACACAGCTCCTTGTCCACCGCCAGTGCCATGAATCGCAGTTGGGTCAGTAGGCACGAGGCCACTGAGATGGCCAAGTACGGCATCTTGCTTCCACCCAAGGCAATGATACCGAAGGGCTTCGATGTTAGCTTGGGCGGTGTGCCCCTGCCGCCGGTGCCAATGGGCGTGGACTTTGACGCAGCGGTAGGGGAGACCACACGGAAGGAGAAGCCATGGCACATGCAGGGGACATGGGCGTCGGAGTACTGGCCAAAGTGGTTTCGCCAGGACCGCGAGGCGGCTCTGGTCCACTTCACCGGTGAAAACCCGCCGCCGGAGAAGAACATGGCCGAGCGATCTAGCTCCGCCCGCCTTGAATCCTTCGTGCAGGCCGATAGGGAGGCTAGCATCTTCAACCTTGACTCCGATGAGGAAGAAGAGGCGTCAAGGACCTTTGGCGGCACCGACAAGACCCCTAGTTAGCTAGGTGGTCTCTGTTTTACTGTTTCAATTTTTTCTTGTGATGAAAGTGAAACAATCTCAATATATGAGTAGTTTTTCCCTCTCAATTTCCTTAGGAATGCAACAAATGGGTTGTCCCGCTGGTCCTGCTCCTGACCTAAATGGACACACGCAATAAAAACATTTATTTCATATTCATAATCCGACGCAAACGGTCTAAATCGCATATAATTTAAGTTAAAATACGTCGAGTCCAGTGAAGATGTCCTTAATCTGTATTTTCAGTATTGTTGCCATAAGAGAGCCCAGCTCCAGAGCCATCACCTAAAAGTCGACCAAAATGTTAGGTGTCGGCCCAGGGAACTTGCTCGGTAGCTGGTCGCACGTGCTTGTAGACGTGCCAACTCCGGGGCGCCACGAACCGAGAAGAGGGCTGCGGAAAGGGAGGGCAGAGAGGAGAGAGGAACAGCCATGGCGACCACTCTCTCGTTATCTTCTCCCTTCTTCCTCGCCGCTCCGCCCAAAGGTACAGACCTCCAAGAACAACTCCTCTCCCACTGCCATCCATGCGTAGCACGTACGCCCGCCATTCTCAAAGTTGTAGTTTCAGCGTGGTTACGGTAGACTGGATTGGGTGTTTTTGGTCCTGTTATTTTGGGCGCATGGTGCTCCGAAATCACACTGGATGTCTAAATCCCCACACTCATGCATCAGTTTCTCAAGGATTAGTTGTTGGATGCAGTGCTGCGGTAGTAACCTGAAAATATGTATAGCAGGGATTAGTTGTTGGATGCTTACCTAGTTACCTGCGGCCTGCTCTATAAATCGGAATCTAGCACATAATGTGGTTAATTTTAGTTATGAGGTAAATCCCTCGTGATTTACATGTATGATAGGCATTCTGAATTTTGGCGGTAGAATATGTGAGTAATGAGACACTTCCGTTGATATGGAGTCGATGCACATGATCTTTTTTATTTAATCACTTCTTCAGCCAGAAATGTGGTCTCGCGTGTAGTGGATTCAGCTGCTCCATCACGGAGCACTGCAAATCTGCAATGCAAGGGGTACTTCGCTGGCCGGGCGCTTGGCCGGGAGCAACAACGACGCACATCGATAGTATCTGTGGTCGGTTCACAAACTTCTCGTGGTGACCTGTATCCTTCTTTAGATCGTCTACTTTCATTAATCTGGTGACCTTCTTTGCAGTTTGGGTCCTTTGGGAGTAGGAAGACAAAGACCACCAGAGAAACAGTTGTCCCAGACCCAGACTACCGGTTACCGATCGCTATACTTGGTGAGCGCTGGAGGTAGTAAGTAGAACATCTCTGTTCTCTGCACATGTACACTTAGATGAACTGAAGAAGATATATTTTTTAGAACACACTGAAGAAGATATATACAGTATCTGTTGGCACAGTAATATCTCCATCAAGTAACCATTATTTTCCAAAATGCAGGGATAGCTGGTGCATTTGCATATGCAGACAACCTTCTTGCTGCTGCACCAGTAGGCCTGCTGGGTCTCCTTCTTTTGTTTCAGGTCAGTTTGATTATGCTCTGCTTTTAGATCATTTGTTTCAGTTATAGATGAACACATTTGTATTCACTCATTTGTTTTTGCAGACTACTAGAGTTAGATTCGTCTTTGATGATGAGGCCCTGGTTAGTCGATTCTACCTTTTGGAGTGAACTATATATATGTAGGAGTATTCCAAAGTACTTATGTATATGTCTCCCAAAACTGTCTGCTGCAATATAGTTAAGCTATATGACAGGAATATGCACAATACATATACATAAAACTGGTGTTGGTAAGTTAGGAAAACTCACAACTAATCTAAGTAAATCTGTTATTTATAAGCTGTCATTCTTCTAGTCACTTGTTGGCTATCACATTGATATCTGGACAGCGCTTTCTATTTATTTATGTAAGTATATTGTACTAGACCTGCAGACCGAGTTAGGTAGAAGTGCAAGGACATAAGCGATTTACTAGTTGGACCATTAACAACTTTTCTGAATGATACTTCTCTTTTCCATACCGTGAAGATTGAATTGTTTGAAGGCTCAGCAGTCACAGATGATCCTATGCATCTTTCTTTTCTTATCTGAAACTTCATATGCTTGTATTATTATAGGAAGTCAAAGTGGGCAATCAGCTGCAGGAATCGGGCGAAAATGTATTTGTTGGTGGCAAGAACCGTTGGAAGTAAGCATACTGTAAAATCTTGTGTATTAGTACCTTCTGTCCAAAATACATGTGTTAGCAGGTTTGTTTTGGCTAGCAAGTATTTATAGTTTTTTTTTTTCGTAGGCAACATTTCCTAACATTGAGCGTGTGCATATAGGTACTCAACATTCGTGAACTGGGAACTATGGTGGCCACAATTCCCTATCCTGGTTTATTTCAAAGAGACCCAAACGAAACCCGAAGGCCAAATTCATTTCTTCCCTGTGATTTTTGTAAGTCCACTGGTTAACTACAAGCTCAACAGCTTCATTCTAACTACTGATTTAATTCATCGTCGCAACACAGAACGGCCGACAACTCTATGACATTATGGTGGAGCGTGCTGGACCCTCGGAAACAAGCGGGCCTGATCCTTGAGACAGACGGCGAGCTGTGCTCCAAGGGTTCTGTCCCATTGGTTCAAGCCAGGAGCCAAAAACGCGTTGACCTTTCAAAAAAAAGTATAGTAAGCATCTTAATCTGGGGATGTAATAACTTTATGCAGAGGCCGGGTGTAATAACTTTTAAGTAATAAAACCCATTTTCGAAAAAAAAGCATCTTAATCTGGGAATGTGACCAAATGATGTAAGTGGCTTTCTTGCCATGGTGTGCTTGCCTGGCTTGCAAAACAATGGCATGATTTACCAGTTTATCTGCACACATGTTTTTACTGAATCATGTCACATGTAATGGTCAGTTGAACTATCTATTGGAGAGTAGGGCATTGCTTTCATAAGTGAACTTTTTGTGGCGCTCTCCTGCTTCTCTGCATCGCCAGGACGCGAATGCAGTACACAGCCACCAGTAAAGCAACTGTGCTTGTTACCCATGGTCATGAGGATGATAAAGAATAGAATTCAAGTGTTAACGACGAAGATTGAACTCGTTTAAAATAAACAAAGGCAAATCGGACTAAGCAAGTTGTACTAAAATGTTTGAGCAACCAGGCTGTCAATGTAATCCCCAAAACGGAAGGTCGTCTGATGTCGAGCCCGAGTGTGATGTCGAGCCCGAAGGACATGCGATCGCGTTAGGACGGAGCCAGCATCTCTCGGCGCTGGTCCCGCAGCTTGTCGCGCCGGGAGATTCATCCAAGAGCGACAACATGACTAACTGTGGACTCCGACCCTTATGTCGTAGACTTGTGGGCCCTCACGCCTCCTGGACCTAGCGGGTACCCACGGAAGGCCCACCTTCCCATATTGGGCTGGGTGGTTGGGGGGAATCCAAGCTCAAATCCAAGCGTTGAGCTGGTCGGGTCTTTTTTTTTCTTTTTTGTTTTCCCTGTTTTCTGTTTCCTTTTTCTTTTTTAGTTTATTTTTTGTTTTTCTTTTATAACATTTTTTAAAATGTAAATATTTTAAATTTTGTTCAATTTTGAAATTTATTCAAATTTCAAAATTTGTTTAAATTTTGAAATTCGTTCAAATTATGAAATTTGATCAAATTTCAATTTTGGTTCAAATTCGATTTCCATTCAAATTTCCAAATTCATTCAAATTTGTTTTTTGTTCAAATTTCGAAATTCTCACGAATTTTGAAATTCGTTCAAAATTTGAAATCGGTTCAGATTTGGAAATTTCTTCAAAATTTTAAATCCGTTCAAATTTGGAAATTTGTTCAAAATTTGAAATCGTTTATATTCCAAAATTTTGTTCAAAATTTAAAATTCGTTCACATTTCAAAATTTGTTCAAAATTTAAAATTCGTTCAGATTTAATAATGCTCAGATTTTGAAAAAAGAAGAAGAAAAGAAAATAGTGAAAAAGGAAAAAAGGAACTGGGCCGGTCCATACACCTCGCTTGGGTGTACGGCGTCTGGTCCGCGCTGACCGGGGTGGTGTATAGGCGTCCCCCGGGGGGCTCCTATACACCAACGTGGGTGGTGTGGACGAGGCGCTACACATGAGGTAGGTCATGGGGTGAGGCCCACAAACAAACAACGTCGTTCTTCCTTTCGCTCGATATCAACTTCTGCTCAATGGAGAACCTGCCCCGACCTTCCTCCTCCTCCGCTGTCGCACGACCTTCTTCTTCCTCATCAGTACCCCCGCCACTACCACCGGTCTAACCACTAGCCCCCGCCACCCGCGGCCGGTGGTGCTACCGCCCTGCCTTGCCGCCCCGCCCTGCTCGAGCCACCGCCTCCGCCGGTCCTCCGCCTCCCTGGCCCTCCCTCTACCCCCGCTGACTCAAGCACCGACGAGCCCCGCACCCAAAACCTAATACCTCATCACTGACGAGCTTATCGCTCCCTACCCCCACCCTAAACCCTAAGTATTCTTCCTCACCTCCACTTGTGTCGTCGCCGACTACGGCGAGGACCTTTCCACGCGCGCGAGTGTCGACCCGGTAGGCCGCCGTCTTTTCCCCATCTCCATCTCTTGCCAACTTTTTCTTCTTCCTTTCGCAACTCTCCTCCCCAACCAGCACAAACGGCCCCAGCCCATGCCTGCCCATGGGTGTGTGGCGCGGCGTACACACCACCCTAGGTGGAGCATAGGATTCACCAGGGGAGGGTGCCTCTCGGCCGTAACATTGGTGACCTATGGTAGATCTGCTGTCAATGGGAGAATGCAGGCACCCGTAGGAGGCCACCTTCCCACACTAGACTTCATACATGGTCAATTCTCCTAGACGTCGCAAATTCATCTCTCCTCCCGCTTCTCGTACGCATGCACATATGAACTCGCAATGCTTGCCTCGTGGATAAGGTAGTGCGTGCCCGTATTTGTATCATTTCTCTTGGTGCCCTATGGGAGTGGTTACGTGACCTTTGAACTAGGGTTTGCCACCATACTGAAGGAGATATGCCCTAGAGGCAAATAATAAAGTGTATTTTTTTATGTCATATCTCATTTTTGTTCATAATATTATATGTCATGATATAACTGTATCAAGCGAAAACATTAGTACACGTGTAGCATATAAACAAATAGGTCACTGGTTACCTCTAGCTAACCAGCTCATGTGTCATATGATGATCAAGGTTTTCTGATCATGGGCAAATACGTCAATGAACATTGAGGTCATATTTGACATGATGGACACACACCCAAAGCACTGTTAATGCAATTAGATCAGTCACAAGTTCAACATTGCATCTAACTAAGAAACAAAGTAACCTATTCCTTAGACCGTGAGGTCACATCTAATCACTATATCTGGAGACTGCTTTGATTGCATCAACCGTCTCTACCGTAAAAGGATTGACTGAAAAAGATGTCTCTTGGGTATGCCAAAGGAGTATGTTGAGGCGTGTACACCAAGAGCGGGATTTGTCTATCCGTGTGACAGATAGATACTCTAGGCCCACTCGGTGACAATTGCATCTACGAAGCTTGCAAGCATGTGACTAGATCACAGAGGATGCAATGTCATGGACGAGTTAAAAGACTTGTCAGACGAGGGTGAACACGATATAGTGATATCGGTGATCTGACCTTGGACAAGATCTAGTATCACGTGACAAAAGGAATGGGATACGACGTTTACGGATCAACGAAGAGTTCCGTGGAATGCACAGGGATCAGCATGGTTTTCCAGAACCGATTGTTGGTCATTGATCGGAGAGGTGTCTCGATCATGTCTGGAGTGTTCCTCGACTCGTAGGATGTCACACTTAAGGGTATATGAAGCTTAGGGGTAGATTTGGAATTATCAGAAGTCACAGGGAGGTAACCGGAAAAGTTCCGGGTAATATCGGAAAGGTTCCGGATATACCGAAAAGGTTCTGGACATTATCAAAGTTGTATCAGTGAAGGAATTATGCCAAGGACTAATTGATTAAGTAATTAAATATTAAAGTAAATTAATAAATAAATAAAAGTTAAAAGGGGGAAATGGGCTAGGCCCATAGGCTAGGCTAGCCAAGGCCACCAAGCCCAGGGCGCCCTAGGGCAACCCTTTGGACAGCGGCGGCCAAGGAAGGGGAGGTGGCGCCTAGGGTTTACCCCTAGGCCGTGGCCACCAACCCCCTATCCCCACTATATGAACCCCCACCAAGCCCAGGGCGCCCTAGGGCAACCCTTTGGCCAGCGGCGGCCAAGGGAGGGGAGGTGGCGCCTAGGGTTTACTCCTAGGCCGGCGGCCACCAACCCCCTATCCCCATGCTTGGTGGCGCGGTGTTGATGTAAATGACCGACCAGTTGGGAACCCCAAAAGAAGGTGTGATGAGCACAGCAGCAAGTTTTTCCCTCAGTTATGAAACCAAGGTTTAATCGTTCAATAGGAAAAAGCCAAACTCCAGAAGGTGATGTTTGCTAGCCTAGTGACACTCCAACAAGGGCACCGTTTATGACACTTGTTAGGGCGTCCTCAACTAGTAGCAACGCGGAAGCTGCACACAACACAACCAAGAACTTTGCTCCCAACTTACGAGGAGGTTGTCAATCTCACCGGTTTGCTGTAAACAAAGGAATGAGCGTATCGAGTGGAAAGCAATAGTAGTATGCGAGAAAGTAAATAGTGCAAGTAAAGTAAACAGGTGATAGCAATATAAAGGAAATTGGACCGGGGTCCACAGTTCACTAGTGGTGTCTCTCCATAAGATAAATAACAACATGCTGGGTAAACAAATTACAGTTGGGCAATTGATAGAATAAAGATAACGTGCATATGTCAAGAGGATCACTATGAGATTTACTCTGGGCATTACAACAAAGGGATTTCTATTTTCGTGCCCTCGGGTCCTTAGTTGTACTCAGTTTTCCCCAGCTCCTTAGTTTTTCCTCAGTTTTGTCCAAGCCCTTGGCTGAAACCGTCACCGGTGCTGGAACGGCCGGTTGCCCGACGGTTGAACACCTTTGACCGTTAACTGCTGACTAGTGGGGCCACGTAGAGCCCGCAAAGACACGTCAGAGCATCCATCTTTGTTTGACCGTAAGCATCGCCGTATCCCTGACCAAAACGCGGATGAGTGGAGCTTCGGTATATCGAATGACAAGTGGGGCCATGACGCTGATACAAGGTGCAATACACGGGTAGGATTAGATTTTTAAACGGAGCCCTACAGCGATGGCACGGAGGAGGTGGCCTGCGGGGTGCCGAGATGAGATCGACGTCCACAAAGAACTGCATGAGGCGAGACCAGGCGCATTAGATAGATATGAACTAGACGCGTTTAACCATGCAAAGAAGAGAAGAAATGGTCGAGGACATCGACGACGACCTCAACACTTTGACTGACGGTGTCGGACACGAACGCGAGCAATATAGAGAAAACTAGTGTCTCTCCTTTCTGGCGTGTATAGATAGGTGCTAGGGGAGTGTGGTGGCGAAGGGAAAGAACTCGCGGCGGTCTGTGGCGTCCAGCATAGCGGGGCGACGTGGCCGTGCCCACAGCGGCGTGCATGTTCGGCATTGGCATCAGCATGTGCGTTCGTCATTGGCCTCGGCGGTATCTCTGGTGTGTCAGTGATCGAATGAGGGGACGGGATTGAGGGTGCATCCCGACGGTGACCTAGCAGTGGCGGCGAGCATGCATAGCCGTTCTGACCATGCCGATATCGGCATCGGCATCGTTTGGAGGCTGTGGTGCTCGAATCATGGTGGAAATTGCGATTCCCTATTATTTTTACATGCATAATATATAGAAAATAGCTAGATCTCTAAATCGATGCATATGAAGCTACATATATATTCTTGGTCATAATCCCCTTATCTAAAGGGGATGGATGCATGCCTTCACGTCGTCGTCGCTTTCATCGTCAGTATCTTCGTCGTCCGTGTAGTAGTACTTCCTGCACAATGTTACGTCGAACACCTTCACTGTGAGCACATCATCGCCTTCATATTTGAAGTGTAGGATGTAGCCGAAATCCACACCGTGCGCGATAGCGAAATTCTCCCAGCCCTTGTCGAGGTACATCCGGCCTTGTCCGTCAAATAGGACCTCCACGGTCCAGAGACGAGGACCGCAGTCAGCTGCTCGCAGATACACCTTTGCGGGCTCCTGGCCGTCAAGATAGTCCGCAAACTTCTGTGGGAGTGCCTGCAAAGAGATCGAGCGCCGATCGTTTGAAATTAAAGGCTTTTTGGAACATGCACATAATTAATCACATGCATCATATATGTGGGAACGCGTACGTACCTTCTTGGCCAAAGGGTCTTCATAGATGACGATTAAGAACTCCTCTATGATCAATGGCAGTGTTGATGGTGGTGGTGGCAATGATGATGATCCACCACCCAGGCCGCCCCTTCCCCTTCCCCTTCCCCTTCCCCTTCCCCTTCCCCTTCCCCTTCCGGTCGGCGTCCGAGACGTGGAAGCCATGGCAATGGATCAAGTGTATGTGAACGAAGAAGAGAAAGGCAGAAACGAAGAAGATAGAGGCAGAACCTATTGACATGACGTATGGCCGAGGTGGGGGTTTATAAGGGCGAGATGACCGTTGTGGGGTTACATAATAAATTAAGGAGGAGATGACCGTTGTAGGTGTTTATATCTCAACAAAAAAGTAATGCCTAAAAGAAATGGAAATTCGTGATAGTTTATTATTTTACCGTGAAAAGTAATGCCTAAAGGAAATTCGTGATAGTTTATTATTTTACCGTGAAAAGTAATGCCTAAAGGAAATTCGTGATAGTTTATCATTTCACCGTGAAAAGTAATGCCTAAAGGAAATTCGTGAAAAGTAATGCCTAAAAGAAATGGAAATTCGTGATAGTTTATTATTTTACCTTGAAAAGTAATGCCTAAAGGAAATTCGTGATAGTTTATCATTTCACCGTGAAAAGTAATGCCTACAAGAAGTGGAAATTCGTGATTACCAAACTTGTTGAATCCGGTGGCCAACTCGTTATTTAGCATACATAGAGGGGTAGTAGTTTGCCACCGACAGATAGAGAGAGGGTGGCACGATCCTGCCCGTTAGATCATAGGATCGACGGTAGGTGGGCACGATCCGTGTGACAACAGCTCGACCAATCAGGCCAAGTTAGGGCTTCTGTGAGAAGGGAGAGGGTAAAACTGAGTAGTATCAAGGATACAAGGGCAAGTAAATAATAAACAGGCTAAGGAATTCAAATAAGAGATTTAGAAAAAGAAAAACACATGTTTTGTACAATGAAACCCAGGTTGGCCTACCTCAAAGTATTAGCAATTCAAATACACATGAGTGTAAAAATTGTGGCCTCATTCAGACAAACTATGTTTTGGGTATAGATGTTTTGAGAAGGGGTTTGAGTGGAAAGCCATGAACCTTCATAGCTACTAGTGATTTCAGAAGTGGCCATTTGTGTGAAAACTTGATTTATATATGATTGTTATGATTTTATTTTGCGCATGAGTTGGAGGCACTATGATTTTATTTTTTTGAATTTTTTTGCGCATGAAATGACTCAATTAGATGGCTTAATCCCATCTGTTGACTCTCTGTTGACCAGCCACTTGAGGGTAAAACTGAGTATATTGCACTAGCCAGTATTAGTACTCGAGGGGAAAACTAAGTACAGATATTTTTCCAGTGTAAGACTCGAGGGTAGAACTGAGTACACGTAACGGTGCTGACGTGCAGTCCCACGGACGCGTGTCGCGGTGAGCAGCGGTTAGCCCCGCGGTGCGCGTGCTGAGACCAAAACGTCAACTGCCAGTACAGAGCCCCTCTCCCTCCCTCTGCACACAGTCTCATCATAACTCACGCACGCAACCACGCCTCTCACGTCCCATCACCTTCTCCAAAAAACCCCAGCCGCCCTACGCGCGCTCACCTGCCGGCGATGGAGAAGAAGAATGCGCCGGCGGCCGTCGCCCCCGAGCCCGTCGCCTCCGAGCCCATCGCCTCCGAGCCCGTCGCATCCGAGCCCGTCGCATCCGAGGGCGGCGCATCCAAGCGCGGCGCCTCCGTGAACTGGGCCTCTCTTAAGGGTGACGGACCACTTCACAAGATCGGCGACTGCTTACTGGCGAACGAGGAGTACGTGGACACCTACGCTGCTTTGAGGCAAGTTTGTACAAATTGGCGCTCAGATCTACCTGAGCCCGACGTGCACCTGCACGAATGGATCGTGGTAGAACATGCCCTTCCACGCGCCGCTGAGTTCTCCTTCCTCAACCTCCGCACATCCTGCTACGTCACCATCGATCTAACGGAAGTTCATGCAAGGTTCAAATTCCTCCATATCTATAGAGTTAATCTATTTTTATTTTCAATCGTAAACATCTTAGTGCTGAATGTTATCTTCATCAACTCCCTTTTAGATACTACTTCGTCGGCTTTTACCGTGGCGTCATCGTGCTTGCCCAGAGGAACCAGCCGCACAAGATACGGCTTCTGAACCCACTCACAAAGACTTTGAACGCTATGTTTGAGGCACAGATGCCATCTATGATTGTGCAGTCAGTCGCTGTAATGAAGTCCCCGACTATGGTCTTCATTTGCACAGGTTACCCCAATGAAATTGCTTGGGTCGATAAGAGCTCTCCAACTAAGGATATAGATGTACATGATTGGGGAGAAGGAAGATTTACGATCGAGGACCATTCTCTGCGTTGCATTACCCCGTTCAATGGTGAATTGTATGCAATAGCTGTGAATGAGTTCGGAAGAATAGTGTGCACCAACAATGTCCAGTTGGAGCAGCGCGCGAGCACTGTCAGCATGAAGACACTATTTTCATTTCCAGAACTTGGAAATGATTATGATTCCAAGTTCTACCTTGTGGAGTCGGATGGTGATCTTCTGCTTGTGTTGTTGGGCGGCAGCACTGACGACAACCGGCATTTGGAGGAAAGTCAACCATTGGTGTACCGTGTGGACACTGAGAGCCGCTCTCTCCATGCCGTCAGTAACATTGGCAGTCGTGCCCTCTTCGTCAATTTTAGCCGGTGTATCTCCGTCGACACCAGAGTGCACCCGACAGTTCGACCTGGCTGCATCTACTACGCGGATTTGGGTTATATCAGAGAGTATGATGATGATAGAAAGGCCTGGGATGAGTGGCCACGACGTGCGGATAGAATAGGATATGGTCCGAAAAATGAACAAAGGCCATACCGTTTGGAGGATGTATTTGCTGCACACTGCAGACGGAGGGAGTTTAGTGAATATTTCTTCGATGACGAAATATATGATTCAGAATGAAGAACATTGTTATTGGCTGCTGTATACAGTTTATGTATTATATTTAGTTTTCTGGATTTATTATGCTGCTGTGAATTCATCCTATACTAGCTTCTAGATTTGTTACCATATTGGGCAAAAAACGAGGGCCAAAAGGCAACAATCATTGAAGAAAGATAGAAATAGAAGCTTCTCTAGATTTGGTACTAATTTGGTGAAAAGAGAGAGAACTGTTACAGAGAGAGAGGGGAAAAAGGCGCTCTGAAAAATGCCAATTTGGGCTGAGAGAGACAAAACCGAGCTCTCACGTACAACCAAACGCGGTCTCATCCTGTCCCATGCGGTCCTGTTCTACCAGCCCCACGCGACGCGGCCCCATACGACGCGGCCCCACACGTCAGCACGGAACGGTCAACTAAACGGCAAACCTCCCGTCCGAGCGTCTGCGAGGGGTTTCAAACTAGAGCGAGGGGAAAACTGAGGAAAAACTAAGCGGCTGGGGAAAACTGAGTACAACTAACGACCTGAGGGCACGAAAATAGAAATCCCTACAACAAAATACATAGACCGCCATCCAACTGCATCTATGACTAATAATCCACCCATGGGGAATCATCCGAGGACACCGTGAATATTAAGTTGCGAACAACAGATAATTGCATTAAGCAAAGTGTGTAATGTAAATAAAGCATATGTCCTTGGACATAAGAATGTTGTTTTCTCCCTAGTGGCAACATCACATCTACAACCTTAGAGGTTTCTGTCACTCCCCTAGATTAAATAGAGGCATGAACCCAACTATCGAGCATAAATACCCCCTCTTGGAGTCACAAGTATCTACTTGGCCAAGATAGCTACTAACAACGGAGAGCATGCAAGATCATAAACAACATAGAGATAACATAAGATAATATTCAGCACATCAACTTAATCATGACACCAATATTCATCGGATCCCAACAAACACAACATGTAGAATTACATAACGGTGATCTCGATCATGTGAGGCAGCTCACGAGATCTAAACATGAAGCACATGGTGGAGAAGACAACCATCTAGCTACTGCTATGGACCCATAGTCCAAGGTAGACTACTCACTCATCGTGCCGGAGGCAAGCATGGCGATGAAGTAGACCTCCGGTGGCGATTCCCCTCTCCGACAGGGTGCCGGGAAGAGCTTCTGGACCCTCCCGACCTCGGGTCGACGACGGCGGCGGATAGCGATGTGTTTCTGGAAAAGTGATTGGGTACTTAGGTTTTTCCCGTCGGAGGGTCTTTATAGGCGAAGGGGCAGTGTCAGAAGTGGACCAGGGTGGTCTCCGCGGGCCCAGGGCTAGCCGCGCTGCCCTACTGTGTGGCCGGCCCGTGTCCCCTCTCTGTCTCCTCTTCGGTCTTCTGGAAGCTTTGTGAAATAATAGGAGGTTCGGCTTTTGTTTCGTCCAATTTTGAGAATATTTCCGGTGTAACTTTTCTAAAACACAAGAATAGCAAAAAATAGGGAACTGGCACTGTGGCATCTTGTTAATAGGTTAGTTCCAGAAAACGCATAAAAACGCCACGAAGTGTAACAAAACACTAAGCAAATGGTGTAAAAACAAGCATGGAGCATCAAAAATTATAGATACGATTGAGACGTATCAAGCATCCCCAAGCTTAACTCCTGCTCGTCCTCGAGTAGGTAAGTGATAACAAAGAAATAATTTTTGAGGTGACATGCACCTACACAATCTTGATCATCTATGTAAGCATTGAGTGCTGGGATCAAAAGAACTTAAAACATGGGCATGAAAGATATAATCTTGATAGAAGAAACTTAGCAACCATGTGTAACGCCCCACCTTTGAATTAAGGTGGAACACCTGTGTTAAGTGCAATTCCCTAGATCACTGATAGCACCACAGTACAAATTATAGGGATCATTGCAATAGTATCAAATATTACATCGCAGATCCAGTTTCATAAGTCTCAAACCTTACAGATTCACAGCGGAAAACAAAGTGGCAATGAGCCTCCATCTTCATCATGTGCCACAGGCAGACATGTTGGAATGTAGTCTCGAGATCCTACTAATGATCCTTTTCTGAAAACCTGCACATTTGAATATGCAGCCCCATGAATGGGGGTCAGTACAATGATGTACTGGCAAATGACACATATTTGGTGGCTGTTGTGAAAGAGCTATCTACATGATATTTGGCTGGTGGAGTTTTTGGTTGATTTGTGTAAAGCTAATTTTATCCTATCATTTTTCAAATCAAAACCTTTTAAAACATTGAGAGACTTTTAATGGTTGAGATAACCCCCAGGCGAAGAGAACCACACACTTGCAGGGTATGTGGCCCTGAGTAGTTACTCAACAAAACCAGGATAACCCTCAGGCGAAGACAACCACACAAATCCTAGGTTGATAGCCAGGTGTGTAGTCCTGAGTAGTCCCTGTCCTGATTGTTTCTAAACAATTTTATTTCATTCAGAAATGGTGATGAGACTCTTCCGTACATCCATGTCTAGGAACTCAAGTTGTCCATAACCGGGGACACAGCTAATCGATTAGTTTGACACCCTGCAGGGGTTGTGCACTTTCACCTTAAGACTCATTTTACGCCCATACATAAAATGAGATAAGACCTTTCTGAAGGAGAGAGCAACCATACTGGCAAGATCCGTTCCCATCCTATAATTCTGCTACCAGCCCATATCTTGCACACAAGTTGAACCCTCACATCTTAATCAGTCAAGACAGAGCCCATATTGTCATAAGGCTGCACTGGAAGCTCACTAAAGCAAGGAAGACATGGTATTCTCTTTGTTCCTGGGTGGCAATCCACAAGTGAGCGCCCAGGCGAAGACAACTACACAAATCTTGGGTTGAAAGCCAGGTGTGTAGCCCTGGGTAGCCACTCAATATCGCCTCCATCATCAAACCAATCCACCCAGGTGTTTCATTGGGTTGAAGTTTAATTTTCATATCAACTCAAAATAAGCATGGCATCATTTTCCATAGTAGTTTGCAATCCTAACAAGTGGGGTTTAAGGGATAGCTACACACTACTAGGAGCTAAGCATTTCATAAACTTATTTGAAAATCTCATATCATGCATGGTAATGAAAACACTAATGCATATAATAAAGATAGGTAGAAGCATGTGTGTCACTTGCCTTTTTGGAGTTCAAACCCTTTCACTTCTCTCAACAAGACACGTTCTCTCCTTTCAATCTATAGCAATAGAAGTTCACATTCATAAACACACTGGTCCAAGACAAACAAGATCAAACAATGCATACAATTGAAATGGGTTGGTTCAACATTTTAAATTTCTTATGATTTTTGTAATGAGAGAGATATGTCATGAACCTTGGCTTACAAGATAGGGATTGAGAGTTTGGATGGGAAGGTCAAATGATTTGGAAAGGATTGATCCTCCAAGACGATGATAACCTTGTGCTTGGCATAAGTAAGGATAGAGTTTAGAGATGACTTATGTGGATAGACTCACATGAGTATAGAATAGTGCAACAGAGCACTACTGAATAAAGTGCGATAACACTTACTCAATATAGTATATGTTACACATAGGTTTGGGCTTGTATTGGTGATACATTGAATTACTCAATTAACTCATTTGTGAATTGAATAGTTCAATATAGACCAATATGATCAAGTTGGCATGGGATTAAACAAGTATGAAGGGTATTTAGAAAGATGGTGGCTTGGATCAAGGATGATATTGGTTTAGAATGGTTTAGGATAACTGTGATATGAGTTAGAGTGTGTCATACACTAGTATCAAAGGGAACCTTAATTGGAGTAATCACCAATTACTCAAGTGTAGTTTGAACATTATGAACTAGGCCCACAAGAATAAGATGGCTTGATATTGGGTGATGATCAAGAGTAAGCATGGTAGTGATAGATAGGTATGATCATAAGATTCACTTTTGTAGCAGGAATCATTGTAACACCCCACTTTTGTTGACCATAATTGAAACCTTGTTTAAGTACTTTATTTTGGGTGAATTAATTTTTTTTGCTAAGCAATGTGCTTGTGTGCTATCATCCATGAATTCATGTGTGTTTGTGTATGATTGCATGTGAATGTGTGTGTGAAGTTATGCCATGCACTTTCTTTCCAACACTTGTGCTTTATGAAATAGAAAGAGTGCTATGATTTTATAAATCAAATTTTGACCTCAGCTCATGTTTGTGTGCACCAAAAACCTTAGCATGGATTTTTGTGTGATCACCTTTCTATTCTTTTCTTTTCCTTTTATTTTTGCCCCTTTATCCGAAATTAGAGATTTCTCTAAAACCCTAGCATATCAAGATCAAAACTCTTCAAACTTTGGTCATTATCTCCTAACTATGTTCAAAACCTCTCGAGACTATTTTGAGGGATTTTAAAACCTAGTTGGTTGAATTCAAATTTCAAATTTGAATTCGGCTAAGTCACCCTAGCCTTTGCTTAATCTCTTCTCTCTCTCTTTTCCTTCTCTTTCAAGCCGACCAAAGGGAGAGAAGAGGATCTGCTAAGGATCTCTCTCTGGAGTCCAGGGATCTTGAAAACCCTTTTCCCCTTGTCCTATCTACTTGGCATCGAAGAGAAAGGAGTAGCCCGAGGCCACCCTGCCAGAACCCCTCCCTCTCCCTCTTCTGTTCGACCACCACTGCCGCCGCCGACCCCCAACGGGTGAACGCCGTCCTGCTGGCCCCCTGTCTCGACCCCACACTGCAGAGACCGACCCAGCCATCCCACGCTGCCCAGGACGTCGCCATTGCCCACCGTGGACGCCCAGCCTGGTCAGCACGCCACCGACCACCTCCTGCTCCGTCACTTCGCCGCCAGGCCTGCCTCGATCCAACAGATCGATTCCCTGAAGCCGATCCACTCGAACGTGACCGTGCACGCCGCCCCGTCCACATCGACGTGAACCAATCTGGCCGCCCAGAGTGCCTAGAGCGCGTGTGTCGTTCCCGTGTACCACGACCACGCTTGACCCCGTTCTTCACACGCGTTTGCACGGCACAGTGACGCCGCCGCAACGCAAACCCTGCCCAGCCCAGAGGTGCACCGCAGCAGCACCGCCACGAACCACTTCCCCCACTCATTCTCTGAACCCGACCAAGCCACGATCAAACCAACCAGCCACCGACGCTCTCTCCCTGTCCCCTGGACTTAGCTCACGACACCGTCCCCAGACACCGCCCACGGCGGCCAATCGCTTCCGATGAAGCCCATGCTAGACCGAGCGCACCCCTGTAGTTATAAGCCAAGGACCCCCTCTGGAACCCTCTCCTCCCTCTCATTTGCCCCCTCTCCGCTCTCACTCATCTACAGGACCTCGCCGCCATGAAGCCGAGATGAGTTCGTCGCAGGGGAGCTCGAGAGCTTTGGTTAGATCGTCGACGGCGATGGTGAAGGTTGCAGTCGATCTAGCCGGAGTCTCTGCCCTCTCTTTGCTTTCCGAATCTCGCCTCCACCCTCTGGATCTCACCTCCTCCGTTTCTGCTCTCGTGGCAGGCCGTAGCCGTCGACTTCGTCGACCTTCACCGGAGCTCACCATGACGTCTTCGACACCCCCGCGAGCACCATCTCCCCTGCATGCACGTCCCCTGGCCGTGAATCATCTCCTGAACCGCTCCGCCGCCAATCCAATCGCCGCCGATCATCAGCCACCCCTCGGTAAGCGTGCAGTCGCCGCAAACCCTAGCTCGCCCCGACGCCATCGCTTGCATGCACAGCCCCGCGAGGAAGAAGGGTCGCGCGCCGTCCGATCTGAATCGGACGGCGGCGTACCGCTTCGCTGCCGCCAGGCCCGGGCAGGCCGCCGGGTTTGGGCCGGCCTGGCTCAGATCCGCCGCCCCAGCCCGACTACCCTTTTTTTCAGTGAATCAATTTCTTGTTTTTGCAAATCCCTGCAAGTTTGAAAATCCATAGAAATTATTTTATGCATCCAAATTTAAAGATTCAAGTTTCTGTTAGATCCTTATGTTGTATGCTATCCATTGCTACTGCATGTGTAATTTTTAGGACCTTAAATATTATCTGATGATTAAGTATTGTAGATCTATTGATTTTCACTCATATTTGCAAATTTGATGTTCTGTTTAATGAAAATTGGTGATTCCAATTTTCTCTGATACCTTGCTGTTTTGTTGAATTATAGAAGATAGATTTACTATTTTAGGAGCTGTGCATTGCTTGTAGTAATTATTTTAATGATATTAGTTTTCTGCCTTGATTTATTTATTGTGCACAGTATAATAATTATTTTTGGGTGATTCCACTTCTGGTGTGTTGTTCATTGCATTAGCTTTCTAGAATGGTCTCTGGAAGAATTTTAGGACTTACAGAAAGTTTTAGAGAATTATTTTGCTATTCTAGTGATTCATAGGATTAGAAAATTCATATTAATTCACCCTTTTTTATCTTTTGGTCTGATTCCAATTGTGTTGCTTCTGGAATGTTGTTAGCTACCTGTAAGTATGTTGGATGCCATGTTTTGATTAAACAAGCCACCTGCTAGTTGTTTGTTTGTGATTAGGGTTGCTATGATAATAGATATTGCTTGCTATTATTTTATTAGATTATTCTTTTGTAAAATAAATATTGTTTCAGATATCTGAACATGTTTGCTTCTGATACTCAATGCTTGAGTTGTGTGATGTTTGCCTTGAGTGTGATCCATGTATGTATGTTTGCTTATTGTGTGTTGTTGTTTTCTCGACGATAGAAACGAACGACGATTGTGCAGAGGAAGGGGAGGTGTTTGAGTACCAAGAAGAAGGAGATCAGGGACAGGCCAACCAAGGCAAGCCATCTACTTGTTGCATATCTGAATCCTACTAAGTCACTATGCATTGTTCTACTCTTGTTCTCTTATTATGCATGATTTTCCTAAAACAACTAACAACCAACGGTCTAGATTAGCTAGGAATAAGCAAAGCAAAACAACGACCAAGATTAACTTCCCACATCCGACCGGTATCAATCTCAATTTACGTATAGTGTCCTTCTCCCCCACGTCTACTCAAAAAAAGTATGCGCATATACAAAGTCCATCTCCCTCACGTCAGACTAAAGCTACGGACCTACGGTGGAAAAAAATGACGGATCCACTTATATATATCTGAACAGCTGTGTCTTGGAACAACTCCTCGGATCAATTCTTGGTAGCGGTAACAGCAACCATGCACGATTGATCAAGGAGCACGTATCAAAGTCGACATCCGCATGTCGACACTATGGAGGACATAAAGTGTACATCGAGCTTAAAACAATGAGGGTTTAATCCTTTTGTCGATCTCGCGTCAACTAGGGTCTACTGCAAGCTCGATGTCAATCGACGAGAAATGACGTCCTTGGTGGATTAGATTCATAATCGTCCACATCACGAACAGCTCTTGCAATTCCGACGGCAGAGTATACAAGCTAGACATAAGATATCTCAATTGTTTAGATTTATGAGCATCACATGAAATTGATCACTTGGAATTCATAAAGAGGGCGTTTACAAGCTGTACATGATCTTTTGTCATGCGCACATAGAGCGGAAGGACACATGGATACGGATCCATTGCCTGGTGGATTTGCATGGAACGAATATGCATCTGCAGCAGCGAGCCAGATGGTCTAGATCAGCACACAGACATGCATCTACGGCATGAGCACCGTATAAACCCGGCTAAGCTCCACGTGCATATCAGATGCTCAAAAGGCACATGCACACATCCTCGATTGTGGGTGGCGCCAGATGCGCACTTCAAAAATCCCCACATAGGTTAGAACTCACACCCAAGAGCATGCACCGTAAATATTTGTGATGGACAGAGATGAAGTTCGATTTGGTACGACAAGCTCGCTGCAAGAGAGAAGAAGGGGTTCTTCACACAGTAGAGCCAAGTCGTTGTTAGAGAGAGAGAGAGAGAGAGAGAGAGAGGATCCTTTTTTGGGCGAGGATCCTTTTTTGGGCGACTCTTCAAAGAATATACATGCACAGATAGGTATAGCTGCATCATTAACGGTGACCCGGTACACACATAGCGAGATAGTTTTTTCTATTAATACTGTTATTATGGGATGGATAACTGTAATTGACCCGATGGTTTAGCTTCGATTGGAAATAATTATCGATGATTAGTATAAATTTTATATTAAATTAGTATAAACTCACTGATAGATATTTCCGATCGGAGGGAGCAAAAAATATATTTGGCAAACTAAACGTAGAAGAAAGATGGCTGGTTAGTTAGTTGTCGCACATTAGCTATGAGGAATGAGAACAATTATTTGTAAGAAGTATTATTCATAGTAACATGAATAAGTTTGATCCATAAAAAATTTAAGATCATGTATTCAAAGGACCCCAAAAAAGGTATGCCTCGGCAAAATTAGTGTAGATTATTGTACATACAAGAATATGGAGGTGTCCACAATATTTATACTTAAAAAAAATGCAAATGAACAAAAGCGCAAATTATAAACACAAAATATCAAAAGGAAGTAAGGAAAAATAATATATCCAAATCTTAAAGTTACAACAAAATACTGAAAATTATAAATAGCCAAACAACACAGACTTTAATATAATTCTCTAATACCTATTCTCAAAAAATACAATAGATAAATTGAGCCGCGCTAGAACATGATGCAATTTATAGTACCGGGGGCATATATGTATGCAAGATATTGCAATAGTTATACTTCTACCCAACCTGTTGCAGTTGCTCTCTTTTTTGAACTGTAGTTGCACTTTTCTAAGGTAACTGAGACTTAAGAAAATCTCAGTCAACTAAGACATAGACAAATCATAAAATAAATTCACCAACGTCTGCTAAATTTCCTTGGGATATAAATATTGGATAAAATGAATTTCCATATTTGAATGATGTATCTAGGATAAATATTAAGAGTATATGCAATCAAATGAAAGAAATTTGCTCGGGTTCAAATAAGTGACTAAAAAATGATAAATGAGTTCTCACATTTTAGATTTAGATATATTTCATATAATAATACGTGCCTTCAGTAGACAAATATAAAATTACATGATAAGTCTAGCCGCGCAAATGCGCGGGTCACCCAGCTAGTTTCCTATATAGCAATAGTTGACGACTTAGCTCCACAAGTCGACTTGATATCATCTAACAAGATGACACCCTTGACACCTAACTCAACACCCCTATATTAGAGACTTGATGGTTAGCATCATGGTCTTTGTAAAACTCTTAGTGGAGCCAAAAACTCTAGGATGGGAAAACTCTCAGAAAAATTTCGAAAATGGTTTCAAAAATCTTGGGGTAGTTTCTACTCCACTGAAATGTTTTCTAAATGATTTTGGGACAAATGGAAATTGGGATATGGAAGGAAAAGAGTTGGTGGTTTTAGAAAAAGGCATTGGTGTTTCTTTGTAGTCGCTCGAAGCAATTATCCCGTGCAACCACATTACCCCGGTATGGGACGGGGCCTAGTTTGAAGTCTGTCTGCTTTAGTGCGGGGAGCCTCACAACTAAATTGTTTTACAAAAGTCTTCTTAAATAAGGATATAGAAATGTCGTAAGACATGCTATGTCAACACAGAAAACTTGCTAGTTTATAGTTTCATTAAAACCAAGCCAACCCTTGCTACAGCCATATAGCATGTAAATGTTTCTCTCCTAGATGGTTTGCAAGTACAATTCCAAAATATACTCACGGCTTTGTCCCTGGCTATTAACTTGGCCAGACTTTGGCGATGACTATGGGGAGGACGATGAGGAGTATGACGACGCCGGTGCGAATTAGGAATCGTTTCCCGGTCAGTCGCCTGTAGGGTAGTAGGCCTGACTTGGGTCACTACACTGCATGTATCCGCTGCTACTTCATGAATAAGTGTGTCAGTTGAACTTGCCCTGCATGGCATTTATATTCAGCCAAGCGGCTTATGTAAGACTTTAATACTCGTTATGTAATGGATGATGTAATCTGAAATGCCAACTCTGTTATGTGGATTCACAATGGTCTCCTGGGATCGTGAATTGTATGCATAACGGGAATCCCGGGTGGTAAGTCGGGGTCCCCACAGAGTTGGTATCAGAGCCATTCTGACCTTAGGAAACCCTAGTATAGCATGGGCGTTAGACCGGACCAAAAGTTACTTTCTAAAAACTAAAAAGAGATGGCTATATATATCCAAGGTAAATATATATTGCTCTCATCTCTTCCTTTATTCTTTAAGCATCTTTAATTACTTGCATTTTAATTCAAGTTTTTACTTATGTACAAATTTTGCACACTTGGGTAAGTCATTAATAAACTCTACTCTAAAATTTGTGTAGATGGACGCTCCTACTGCACACCGACAGATCGGCACCCACGAGGACGTGCTGATCTTCGAGCGAGATTTGGTTGAGTTGGCCGCGCGCCTTGGATGCCCGCGTCCCGAGGTGCGAGGCTACCGCCTGTTCGAGGAGGGTACCCGGGAGCTAGCGATCCAGGTGGTTTGCCAGGTCCGCGGGAAGGAGGTCCCGCCTACCTCACCAGAGTTCACCTTCGAGGTGATAGAGCGCAACTGGGGCGATGGCCTGATGCGCATTCTGCATCACGCCATCTCACGCCTCGTCCACCTCCACTACGACGAGCTACTTGGTACCCGCTACGAGCACTACGGGAGGGTCGACGCCGATGGCCTTCCCTACCAGGCGGCCACGCACACCCCCTTCAATCGCCACTTCTGCCACACCGAGGCTCTTCTGCACCACACGCAGGAGCATCTGGACCACGTCCGGATGGTCGCCGACGAGAGAGGGCTAGAGCTCGCAGTTCTTCGTGAGGACCTCTAGGAGTCTATCTTCTCACGTCACCGTCTCCTCTCTGCCAAGAGGAAGATCGTGAAGAAGAACAAGGCTCTTAGGAGGCGCGTCCGCGAGTTGGAGGACCACTTGGCTTCTCTTGAGAGCCACGTGTCTGAGCTGGAGGAGGAGACTGCCGAGCTCCGCAAGGAGAACAAGGCAGTACTTGGCCACGACGACGACCACCAGGAGGCCTTCGACGAGGAGCCCGCTAGCACCGATGACGACGACCGTGGTAGCGAGAGCGGTGATGACCGCAACGCTATCCTAGACTTCTACGCTCCTGAGACTCCTAGTGAGGAGGACCCCGAGGAGTTAGTCCCCCACGTTAGCGGCGACGAGTAGATTCCACCACTCTACCTCTCACGTAGGCTGCCGCGTAGTTGTTAGTTTACTCCCTTTTGCGTATCTGTGTTGTATGGTCTATCTGGAACCATTTGCTATGTGTGGTGTATGAGACTCTATGTTATGTGTGTGCCTGGACATGTTTGGCACTCTTTTGCTTGTATATATTATGTATGCCTGGACTTGTTATGCATGGTTGTTGTTGAAGGATGTTATGTATGGTTGCCATGGATGTTATGTTATGCATGAGTTTAGTTCTTTTTATTTGAAGCATGCATAAGTTTCCTTGTTATGAATCTCACCAAACCACTTCTCTCCATAATGGCTCCGAAAACGCGAGGCCAAGCTGGAGGCAATCCGCCACCACCCCCTGAACCCAGCATGGAGCAGCTGGTGCGGCTCATGCTTGAAGACCGCGAAGCCGCGCGAGCCGAGCACCAAGCCAACCTTGCAACCCTACAGCACCTTGCACAAATTGCCACCCACCACAACAACCATGGTGGCAATGACGATGAGGAACCCCACAACAAGCTTAGGGATTTCCAAAACTCCAACCCTCCAACCTTCACCAAGTCCACCGAACCATTGGACGCCGACGATTGGCTCCGCACCATCGAGAACAAGCTCAAATATGCGGGAGTTGGAGAGAACGAGAAGGTGCTCTACGCCACCCATTTCCTAGCAGGAGCAGCAGATGCATGGTGGGAAAATGTGCGTGCCATGCAGCCCGAGGGCCAAGTTATGACTTGGGAAGCTTTCAAGACCAAGTTGCGCAAGGCCCATATTCCCTCTGGACTTATCAAGATCATGCGCGACAAGTTTCTCAACCTCAAGCAAGGTGGTATGAGTGTAACTGAGTACCTCAACAAGTTCACTACTTGGGGGAGGTATGCCCCTAATGACATTGACACGGACGAGAAGAAGAGGGAACGCTTCATGAATGGACTTCAGGAAGACCTGCAACCCTATCTGGTCGTTGTGCCTTACAATGATCTGGAAGCTCTGGTAGATGCTGCTATTATGGTGGAAGACAAGAACAAAGCTGCCCGCGAAAGCCGGAAGAGGAGAATGATGAGTCAGGGTGGATCGAGTAGTCAAAGGTCCCGCAGCATGCCTCCATCAAGGTCTGCGCCACCCCCTCAGAGGTTCGCCTCTCAAGCTACCAGGCCCAATAACCCCAACCGCCAATACTCAAGCAACCGCCCTACCAGCGGGAATCCTTCTGGAGGAAACCGCAACACCTTCAACCCCACCAACCGCAGCCAAGGAAGTGGCTGCTATACTTGTGGCCAGCCAGGGCATTTCTCTAAGGAGTGCCCCCTGAAGAAACCTTCTGCGCCGAGCCTCAGCGCGCCGCGACCCAATCAGGGTCAAGGCCGTGGACCCCCTGGGAGGAACCCGAAGAGTCAAGCCAATGTTGCTCGAGGCCGCCTAAATCATGTCAACGCAGCTGAAGCTGAAGAGGCACCCGATGTTGTGCTTGGTACGTTTCTCGTCAACTCCGTGCCTGCAAAAATTCTATTCGATTCTGGCGCATCACATTCATTTGTCACGGAGAACTTTGTGGATAAGGGTAGATTGAAACCTAGTCGCAAGGATAGACTCATGATAGTACAAATCCCTGGGTCATCGGTCAAGACCCAGCTGTCCTGTAGAAATGTCCCAGTAGAACTCTACGGTGAGAAGTTCCAAGCGGATATGATTGTTCTAGGCACAAAGGGATTGGATGTGGTACTTGGAATGGACTGGATGTCCAAGTACCAGGGGCACATTGATTGTGCTCGAAAAGCCATAACCGTGACCAGCAGTAGTGGGGTTCAGATTGAGCACGTCGCAACCATGCCATCCCGCAAAGCCTACTACAAAAAGTCTGTCTCTGGGCCGACTCTTGATCAAGTTCCGGTGGTATGTGAGTACCCCGACGTCTTCCCTGAGGAGTTGGCAGGTATGCCCCCTGACTGGGATATCGAGTTCGTGATTGAATTGATTCCCGGAACAGCACCCATTGCTCAGCGCCCCGACCAGATGAACCCCCAAGAACTTGAGGAGTTGAAGAAGCAACTTGCTGACATGCTCAGCAAAGGCCTTATTCGTCCCAGCGCTTCGCCTTGGGGATCGCCTATTCTGTTTGTGGACAAGCGAGACGGTACCATATGCCTGTGTGTGGATTACCGTAAACTCAATGAGGTGACCATCAAGAATAAATACCCACTCCTGAAGATTGAAGACCTGTTTGATCAGCTAATGGAGCCAAAGTGTTCTCCAAGATTAATCTCTGCACTGGATATCATCAGCTAAAGGTCCGAGAGTCTGATATTCCCAAGACCGCTTTCACCACTCGCTACGGCCTATTCGAGTACACCGTCATGTCCTTTGGCCTAACCAATGCCCCCGCCTATTTCATGAATCTCATGAATAAGGTATTCATGAAGTTCCTCGACAAATTTGTGGTGGTCTTCATCGATGACATCTTGGTCTATTCTAAGACTGAGGAAGAGCACGCAGAACATCTGTGGCTAGTACTGGGAACCCTGCGCGAACACCAGCTTTAGGCCAAGTTCAGCAAATGTGAATTTTGGTTGAAAGAAGTTGGTTTCCTAGGCCACATACTCTCAGCTGGTGGAGTATCCGTTGACCCCTCAAAAATCACCTCCATCATGGAAAGAAAAGCCCCAACCAACCCCACCGAAGTCTGAGCATTCCTTGGGCTAGCCGGGTATTACCGGAAGTTTGTAGAAGGGTTCTCCAGCATTGCTCGCCCATTGACTCAGCTGCTCAAGAAAGATAAGAAGTTTGAGTGGACTGAGAAGTGCGAGCAGAGTTTCCAAGAGCTCAAGAAGAGACTAGTGACGGCTCCTATCCTAACCATGCCCGATATCACCAAGAGCTTTGACGTCTACTGCGATGCATCCAAGCTTGGTCTTGGAAGTGTCTTGATGCAAGACGGCAAAGTTATCGCCTACCTATCCCATCAACTGTGCCCTCATGAGCTGAATTACCCTACCCACGACCTTGAGCTTGCCGCTGTTGTCCATGCCCTCAAAACATGGTGACACTACCTTATGGGGAATCGTTGTGAGATCTACACCGACCACAAGAGCCTTAAGTACATCTTCTCCCAGAAAGAGTTGAACATGAGACAAAGGAGATGGATTGAGCTTATCAAAGACTACGACCTGGGCATTCATTACCATTCCGGTAAAGCGAATATGGTCGCCGATGCCCTCAACCGAGAGCCATGTTCCCTAAATGCCATGCTGAAGACCAGCCAACCAACCCTATGCGAGGAGTTCGAGAAGTTCGGACTTGAGCTAGTAAGCCATGGTTTCTTGGCAAACCTTGAAGTCCGACCCACTCTCTCTGACCAGATCAAGGAAGCTCAGCAGGGTCATGAGAGTATCGAAGGTATTAAACGTAGGATGGGACGAGAGGAAGTACCTGGGTTTTCAATCGACCAGGAAGGTGTGCTGTGGTATAATGGCCGCCTATGCGTCCCTAGTATCGAGGAGTTGAAGCAAATCATTCTAAAAGAGGCCCATGATACCCCTTACTCTATTCATCCCGGAGGCACCAAAATGTACCAAGACTTGAGGGAATAGTTTTGGTGGCACGGTATGAAGCGAGAGATAACTTTCTATATCGCTCGATGTGACGTCTGCCAGCGTGTCAAGGCTGAGCACCAAAGGCCTGCGGGTTTACTGCAGCCATTAAAAGTACCAATGTGGAAGTGGGAGGAAGTCAGAATGGACTTCATCACTGGGCTGCCTAGATCAAATCGAGGCCATGACTCTATCTGGGTTATTGTTGATCATCTGACCAAGGTCGCCCATTTTTTGCCTGTCAAGACCACCCATAAGGGACAAGACCTAGCCGACCTGTATATGTCCAGAATTGTTAGCCTCCATGGAGTGCCCAAAGTGATTGTGACTGATCGGGGCACTCAATTCACCTCAAGATTCTGGAACAAACTTCATGAAGCCTTGGGAACAAAACTCTCCTTCAGCATAGCCTACCACCCGCAGACTGGTGGCCAAACCGAAAGGGTAAACCAAATCCTCAAAGACATGCTTAGAGCCTGCGTCCTCTCATACGGAGCCAAGTGGGAGGACTGCCTGCCATTTGCTGAGTTCTCCTACAATAATAGCTACCATGCTAGTTTGCATATGGCCCCCTTCGAAGCACTATATGGCCGCAAGTGCCGTACCCCTCTCAACTGGTCCGAGACTGGAGAAAGCCAAGTGTTTGGGCCCGATGTCGTCAAGGAAGCCGAAGAGCAAGTCCAGCTCATCCGCAACCATTTGAAAGCAGCCCAGTCCTGACAAAAGAGTTACGCCGACCCAAAGAGGAGACCTATCACCTTCAATGTGGGAGACTTTGTCTACCTTCGAGTCACACCACTCAAGGGTATGCAACGCTTCCATGTCAAAGGTAAACTTGCACCCCGGTACATCAGACCGTTCAAGATCTTGGACCGTAAAGGCGCCATGTCCTACAAGCTAGAACTGCCCCCAAAGCTATCCGAGTTCCATGATGTCTTCCATGTTTCGCAACTCCGCAAATGTCTCCAAGTCCCCAACAAGCCCGAGACCTTCACCGAGATCGACCACAACTCCATCGACCTAAACTCTGACCTCACTTACCGGGAGAGACCAATCCGCATTCTTGAAGAAGACGTCCATCTTACCCGTAGACGCAAGATCAAGATGTATAAGGTCTAGTGGAGTAACCACACCGAAGACGAAGCTACTTGGGAACATGAGGATTATCTTCGATGAGAGTTTCCTGGACTACTTTACGCTTAGCTACCGAATCTCGGGACGAGATTCTTTTTAAGGGGGGAAGGTCTGTAACACCCCACTTTTGTTGACCATAATTGAAACCTTGTTTAAGTACTTTATTTTGGGTGAATTAAATTTTTTTGCTAAGCAATGTGCTTGTGTGCTATCATCCATGAATTCATGTGTGTTTGTGTATGATTGCATGTGAATGTGTGTGTGAATTTATGCCATGCACTTTCTTTCCAACACTTGTGCTTTATGAAATAGAAAGAGTGTTATGATTTTATGCATCAAATTTTGACCTCAGCTCATGTTTGTGTGTGCCAAAAACCTTAGCATGGATCTTTTGTGTGATCACCTTTCTATTCTTTTCTTTTATTTTTATTTTTGCCCCTTTATCCAAAATTAGAGATTTCTCTAAAACCCTAGCATATCAAGATCAAAACTCTTCAAACTTTGGTCATTATCTCCTAACTATGTTCAAAACCTCTAGAGACTATTTTGAGGGATTTTCAAACCTAGTTGGTTGAATTCAAATTTCAAATTTGAATTCGGCTAAGTCACCCTAGCCTTTGCTTAATCTCTTCTCTCTCTCTCTCTTTTCCTTCTCTTTCAAGCCGACCAAAGGGAGAGAATAGGATCTGCTGGGGATCTCTCTCTGGAGTCCAGGGATCTTGAAAACCCTTTTCCCCTTGTCCTATCTGCTTGGCATCGAAGAGAAAGGAGTAGCCCGAGGCCACCCTGCCAGAACCCCTCCCTCTCCCTCTTCTGTTCGACCACCACTGCCGCTGCCGACCCCCAATGGGTGAACGCCGTCCTGCTGGCCCCCTGTCTCGACCCCACACAGCAGAGACCGACCCAGCCACCCCACGCCACCCAGGACATCGCCATTGCCCACCATGGATGCCTAGCCCGGTCAGCACGCCACCGACCACCTCCTGCTCCGTCACTTCGCCGCCAGGCCTGCCTCGATCCAACGGATCGATTCCCTGAAGCTGATCCACTCGAGCGTGACCGTGCATGCCACCCCATCCACATCGACATGAACCAATCTAGCCGCCCAGAGCGCCTAGAGCGCGTGTGCCATTCCCGTGTACCATGACCACGCTTGACCCCGTTATTCACATGCGTTTGCACGGCACGGTGATGCCGCCGCAATGCAAACCCTACCCAGTCCAGAGGTGCACCGCAGCAGCACCACCACGAACCACTTCCCCCGCTCATTCTCTGAACCCGACCAAGCTGCGATCAAACAGACCAGCCATCGACGCTCTCTCCCTGTCCCCTGGACTTAGCTCACGGCACCGTCCCTAGACACCGCCCACGGCGGCCAATCGCTTCCGACGAAGCCCACGCTAGACCGAGCGCACCCCTGTAGTTATAAGCCGAGGACCCCCTCTGGAACCCTCTCCTCCCTCTCATTTTCCCCCTCTCCGCTCTCACTCATCTACAGGACCTCGCCGCCGTGAAGCCAAGACGAGTTCATCGCAGGGGAGCTCGAGAGCTTTGGTTAGATCGTCAACAGCGACGGTGAAGGTTGCAGTCGATCTAGCCGGAGTCTCTGCCCTCTTCTTGCTTTCCGAAACTCGCCTCCACCCTCTGGATCTCACCCCCTCCGTTTCTGCTCTCGTGGCAGGCCGTAGCCGTCGACTTCGTCGACCTTCACCGGAGCTCACCGTGACGTCTTCGACACCCCCGCGAGCACCATCTCCCCTGCATGCACGTCCCCTAGCCATGAATCATCTCCTGAACCACTCCGCCGCCGATCCAATCGCCACCGATCATCAGCCGCCCCTCGGTAAGCACGCAGTCGCCGCAAACCCTAGCTCGGCCCGACGCCATCGCATGCATGCACAGCCCCGCGAGGAAGAAGGGTCGTGCGCCATCCGATCTGAATCGGACGGCGGCGTACCGCTTCGCTGCCGCCAGGCCCGGGCAGGCCGCCGGGTTTGGGACGGCCTGGCTCAGATCCGCCGCCCCGGCCCGACTACCCTTTTTTCAGTGAATCAATTTCTTGTTTTTGCAAATCCCTGCAAGTTTGAAAATCCATAGAAATTATTTTATGCATCCAAATTTAAAGATTCAAGTTTCTGTGAGATCCTTATGTTGTATTCTATCCATTGCTACTACATGTGTAATTTTAAGGACCTTAAATATTATCTGATGATTAAATATTGTAGATCTATTGATTTTCACTCATATTTACAAATCTGATGTTCTGTTTAATGAAAATTGGTGATTACAATTTTCACTGATACCTTGCTGTTTTGTTGAATTATAGAAACTAGATTTACTATTTTAGGAGCTATGCATTGCTTGTAGTAATTATTTTAATGATATTAGTTTTCTGCCTTGATTTATTTATTGTGCACAATATAATAATTATTTTTTGGGTGATTCCACTTCTGGTGTGTTGCTCATTGCATTAGCTTTCCAGAATGGTCTCTGGAAGAATTTTAGGACTTACAGAAAGTTTTAGAGAATTATTTTGCTATTCTAGTGATTCATAGGATTAAAAAATTCATATTAATTCACCCTTTTTATCTTTTGGTCTGATTCCAATTGTGTTGCTTCTGGAATGTTGTTAGCTACCTATAAGTATGTTGGATGACATGTTTTGATTAAACAAGCCACCTGCTAGTTGTTTGTTTGTGATTAGGGTTGCTATGATAATAGATATTGCTTGCTATTATTTTATTAGATTATTCTTTTGTAAAATAAATATTGTTTCAGATATCTGAACATGTTTGCTTCTGATACTCAATGCTTGAGTTGTGTGATGTTTTCCTTGAGTGTGATCCATGTATGCATGATTTCTTATTGTGTGTTGTTGTTTTCTCGGCGATAGAAACGAACGACGATTATGTGGAGGAAGGGGAGGTGTTTGAGTACCAAGAAGAAGGAGATCAGGGACAGGCCAACCAAGGCAAGCCATCTACTTTTTGCGTATCTAAATCCTACTAAGTCACTATGCATTGTTCTACTCTTGTTCTCTTATTATGCATGATTTTCTATGTTGCTATTATTTCCTATATAGCAATAGTTGACTACTTAGCTCCACAAGTCGACTTGATATCATCTAACAAGATGACACCCTTGACACCTAACTCAACACCCCTATATTAGAGACTTGATGGTTAGCATCATGGTCTTTGTAAAACTCTTAGTGGAGCCAAAAACTCTAGGATGGGAAACTCTCGAAAAAGTTTCAAAAATGGTTTCGAAAACCTTGGGGTAGTTTCTACTCCACTGAAATGTTTTCTAAATGATTTTGGGACAAATGGAAATCGGGATATGGAAGGAAAGGAGTTGGTGGTTTTAGAAAAAGGCATTCGTGTTTCTTTGTAGTCGCTCAAAGCAATTATCCCATGCAACCACATTACCCCGGTATGGGACGGGGCCTAGTTTGAAGTCTATCTACTTTAGTGCGGAGAGCCTCACAACTATATAAGGGTCTGTAGGACCCCAGAATCTGGGTTGACGCCAAAAGAGGTCAACACATATCACGGCATATCCCGAGCCACCGGAAGACACTTGGGTTCTCCCGCCATGGCGCCGGAGTTATGCTCTGGAGAAGGTACTGCCGAGACGTGTCGGGGAGGTAAACTCCACAGGGTAGGCACCCGTACTAAGGTAGATAGATGGAGGGCTTTGATCGATTATTCGAACCCCGCATACTTATGTATGATGGTTGATACGTCTCCAACGTATCTATAATTTTTGATGCTCCATGCTTGTTTTTACACCATTTGCCTATTGTTTCGTTACACTTAGTGGCACTTTTATTTATTTTCCGGAACTAACCTATTAACGAGTTGCCACAGTGCCAGTTCCCTGTTTTCTGCTGTTTTTGTGTTTCAGAAGTGATACACAGGAAATATTCTCGGAATTGGACGAAACAAGTTCCTAAAGTCTTATTTTACCCGGAAGCTTCCAGAGATCCGAAGAGAAGTAGGAGGGGGGCCACCAGGGCCCCACACGCGAGGGCGGTGCGGCCAGCCCCCTGGCCGCGCGGGCCCCGCGTGAGGGAGCCTGGCTCCTCCTCTGACGACGCCCCTTCGCCTATAAAGACCCCCCGACGTGTAAAACCAAAGGACCCGATCAGATTTCCAGAACACATCGCGATCCGCCACCGCTGTCGACCCGAAGATCGGGAGGGTCCAGAAGCTCTTCCCGGCACCCTGCCGGAGAGGGGAATCACCACCGGAGGTCTTCTTCATCGCCATGCTTGCCTCCGGAGCAATGAGTGAGTAGTCTACCTTGGACTATGGGTCCATAGCAGTAGCTAGATGGTTGTCTTCTCCACCATGTGCTTCATGTTTAGATCTCATGAGCTGCCATACATGATTGAGATCACCGTTATGTAATTCTACATGTTTGGTTTGTTGGGATCCGATGAATATTGGTGTTTATGATTAAGTTGCTGTACTGAATTATATCTTTTGTTATCTCTATGTTGTTTATGATCTTGCATGCTCTCCATTGTTAGTAGCTATCTTGGCCGAGTAGTTGCTAGTGACTCCAAGAGGGGGTATTTATGCTCGATAGTGGGTTCATGCCTCTATTTCACCTGGGGGAGTGACAGAAACCTCTAAGGTGGTAGATGTGCTGTTGCTACTAGGGAGAAAACAACATTCATATGCTCAAGGGCATATGCTTTGTTTACATTACACACTTTGCTTAATGCAATTATCTGTTGTTCACAACTTAATACTTCTAGGGTGTTCGGATTGATATCCCCTGGAGTGGATTATTAGTCATAGATGCAGTTGGATGGCGGTCTATGTATTTTGTTGTAATGCCCAGAGTAAATCTCATAGTGATCTTCTTGACATATCACATTATCTTTATTCTATCAATTGTCCAACTGTAATTTGTTTACCCAGCATGTGTTATTTTACCTATGGAGAGACACCACTAGTGAACTGTGGACCCCGGTCCTATTTCCATCATATTGCTATCACCTGTTTACTTTACTCGTACTGTTTACTTTACTCGCATACTATATTGTTTTCCACTCGATACGCTCATAACCTTTGTTTCAAGCAAACCGGTGAGATTGACAACCTCATCGCGAGTTGGGAACAAAGTATTTGTTTGTGTGTGTGCAGGTTCCGCATCACCTTCAGTCGTCATTGTCTCTCCTCTTCTGATCGATATTAAACCTTGGTTTCTTAACTGAGGGAAGACTAGCCGCTACACTCATCATACCTTCCTCTTGGGGTTCCCAACGGGCTGGTTATCCACCACGCACAAGGACAGTCTGCTCCCACGTCAACTTGGCACCATCAGTAATTTCCTGGCGCCATCAACAAGTAGCAGCTAATTTTCTGGCGCCGTTGCCGGGGGAGGAAGAGAAGACTTCTGCGAGGGAAGTTTTTCGCACACACATCCTTTACTTTGTTTTATTGTTTTGCTTTACTTTATTTATTTTACTTGCATTGCTTTTATCAAAAAACCCAAAAAAATTAGAATCCTTGGTAGTTGTTTTTACTTGTTTACTTTTGTTTTGCTGAAATGGCCAATCCTGAAAACACCAAGTTGTGTGACTTTACTAGCACGAACAATAGTGATTTTATCTGCACTCCTATTGCACCACCTATTCCTGCTGCAAACTTTTATGAGATTAAGCCTGCTTTATTGAACCTTGTTATGAAAGAGCAATTTTCTGGTGCTAGTACTGAAGATGCTGCAGCGCATCTCAACAATTTTGTTGAGTTATGTGAGATGGAGAAATATAAGGATGTTGAAAGTGATATTATTAAGCTCAAGTTGTTTCCTTTTTCTTTGAAAGGAAAAGCTAAAGATTGGTTGCTGTCTTTGACTAAGAATAATATTGATTCATGGGCTAAGTGTAAGGATGCTTTTATTGGTAGATACTATCCTCCTGCTAAGATTATATCTTTGCGTAGCAATATTATGAAGTTTACTCAGTTTGATAATGAACATGTTGCTCAAGCTTGGGAAAGAATGAAATCTATGATAAAGAATTGCCCCACTCATGGACTGACTACTTGGATGATTATCCAAACTTTTTATGCAGGACTGAATTTTTCTTCGAGGAACCTACTTGATTCAGCTGCTGGAGGCACTTTTATGTCCCTTACCTTGGGCGCCGCATCAAAGCTACTCGACAACATGATGGTAAATTATTCTGAATGGCACACCGAGAGAGCTCCACAAGGTAAGAAGGTAAATTCTATTGAGGAAACCTCTTCCTTGAATGATAAGATTGATACTATTATGGCTATGCTTGCTAATGATAGGACTCATGTTGATCCTAATAATGTTCCTTTGGCCTCTCTGGTTGCTCAAGAAGAGCAAGTTGATATGAATTTCATTAGAAACAATAATTTTAACAACAATGCTTATAGGAACAATTTTGCTAGTAACAATTATAGGCCGTATCCTTCTACCAATGGTAATGGTTATGGTAACTCTTATGGTAATTCCTACAACAACACTAGGGCCGCGCCCTCCGAGCTTGAGGTAATGCTCAAGGACTTCATCGGTAAGCAAGCTGCTTTTAACAAGTCTGTTGAGGAAAAGTTAGGCAAAATTGATATTTTTGCTTCTAAAGTTGATAGCCTTGCTCCTAATGTTGAACTTCTGAAATTAAAAGTGTTTCCTAATGATGTGAAAGAGAGCAATGTTTTTGCTACCACTAATGCTATCCAAGTTGGAATTGATGAAAATATTAGATTGTTAGCGGAATTGCATGCCAGGTGGGAAAGAGAAGATGAGATGGCTAGAGAGATGAAGGTATGTACCGTTACTACCTCTAATGATGTTGCTCCTAATGCTAGCAATCCTCTTACTTTGATTGGTGTAGAGAAAACTCCCACTCCTTGTGTTAAAAAGCCTAAAACTGCCAAAACTTTTTCTCAAAAGAGTGCTGAAATTTTTCGGAGTGTGGGAGATGATAGCTCTATTTCTTTTAATGATTTTGATGTTGATGGCTGCAATATATCTGAAGTAATTTTGTTCTTGCAAAATCTTGCTTTGACTCCCAATGCTAGTTCTTTAAATATTGCTTTTACTAAGCACATTACCAATGCTCTCATAAAGATTAGGGATGAAAAGTTGAAGCAAAAAGCCTCTGTTCCCAAGAAGTTAGAAGATGGTTGGGAACCCATCATTGATATGCATGTTAATGGTTATGATTCCCATGCTTTATGTGATCTAGGTGCTAGTATTTCTATCATGCCTAGAAAGATTTATGACATGCTTGATTTACCACCGCTTGAAAAATGTTATTTTGATGTTCCTATTGCTGATGTTGCTAAGAAAAAACCTTTGGGAAGAATTAATGATGTTCTTATTGTGGTTAACAATAACCTTGTTCCCGTTGATTTTCTTGTTATGGACGTTGAATGACATGCTTCATGTCCTATTATTTTAGGAAGACCCTTTCTTCGAACTATAGGTGCTATCATTGATATGAGGGAAGGCACTATCAAATATCAATTCCCACTAAAGAAAGGTATGGAACACTTCCCTAGGAAAAGAAAGAAATTACTTTTTGACTCTATTCTTAGAGCAAATTATGAGCTTGATGCTTCATCACTTGATATTACTTGATTCGCAATTTTCTGCGCCTAGCTCAAAGGCGTTAAAGAAAAGCACTCTTGGGAGATAACCCAATGTTTTCTTTTCAGTAATTTTTTTTATTTGAGTCTTGGAAGTCATTACTACTGTAATGAACGCTCCTTATCATGTTTATTTCGTTTTTGTGCCAAGAGAAGCCTCTAATTTGAGTGAGGTAAAGATTTGGGGATGTTGCTGTCCTGAAACTGTTTTCGGTGCTGCACCGTAAAAATTCGTGAAAATTCTATGTATATCTTTTGGACCTGCGATTTCTTGTGCATATGCCCCAGGTTATATCCAAACTTTTGTTAGTCGAACACTTTTTGATTTGAGCAACAGAAAATCCCTAAAAAATTCGACCTTTGTCAGCTGTTCAGTTTTGACAGATTTCTGCCAATATTTGTGTTTGCCACTTTATCGCTTTCTTTTGAGTTCTTTTGATCACGGAACTTTTGGGGAGGATGCTACAGTATTATTTGCTATATATGTGGTGGTTTTGAGTTGAAACCTGAAGCAAATAGAGGATTGATTATATGTTATGCTTACACTAATGTTGCTAATAGAATTGTGTTTAGTTTTGTATGAAGGAAGTTTTCAAGTGTAGGGATTGGAGAATGATGAGATGAGTTGAAGAATGGACAAAATCTCAAGCTTGGGGATGCCCATGCATCACCCCAAGAAATATCCAAGAATTACAAGCGTCAAAGCTTGGGGATGTCCCTGAGGCACCCCTTCTTCATCGGCAAAAATTAGGTCACCTTTCAAAACACTATATTTTTATTGCTTCATGCACTATGTGTTTTTCTTGGAGCGTCAGTTGTTTTAGTTTTCTTAGTTGGTTTAGTTTGTTTGTTTTCTGCAATAAATGGTTGGACCCCAACAAATTTCTTTTGGAGGAGATGTACTCGTTTTCATTTGCCAAGAACACTCAGTTTTCACTCTTATTAAAAATCGAGCGTTCTTCTTTTTCTGCTACTGCTTTTGGTTTTCGTTTTCGTCTTGATTTGCGTTCAGACCTTGTCATATCTTTTCATCAAGGTGTATTTTTGCCTCTGATCTTTATTGGTTTTCATCAAAAGAGGTGTTTATAAAAATTTCAAATGGTGTTGGAAAAGAGAAAAAGCTTTATGCAAAATAGTGGTACAAGAAGGAGCTTGTGTAGACTGCGGCTTAGGCTTTTTCATGTCATGCTTGATGTCTTTTTGATAGTATGCTTAGTGGTTTTTCTGTAGCATGACTTGTCTCAAATAACTGAGATTGCTTAATGAGCCTTTGAAAAAAATCATGCATTGTTTTTATTGTATGGAAGCATTATTTTGGTTTTCTCCTTGATGCTTTATTTGGGTTGACTTGGCGCATGCTCACACATGTTAGACTCTTACAAAGTCGCCAATAGCCTTCATGATCATTTAGTTTTTGACTTTTGATGCCATCTTATGCTTCTTTTAATGTCGCTTTGTCGCTTTGCATGATTATGGCCATTATTGCTCTCTTAGTTGGTCGCTCCCAGTCTTTTGCTAGCCCTCGCCTTGCACTGAGTATGAGCTCTACTCGTGCATCCAACTCCTAAAAAGCCAAAGTTTTTCCAAAGTGTCCACCATACATACCTACTAGCAATTTGCTATTCCAAGTAAATTTGATTTGCTTTTATTTTCTCTTCAAATTAAACTCTTACCACTGTTATGCGAAATTCGGTTAGTAAAGCTCTCACGAACCGGAAGGCACACTTTACTTTTTCCTGTTCTTAAAAATTTGACATTGTGGTCTCTTATGTTGAGTTGTTATGCTTGCAAGTTGTAAGTTGGATTCTAGCCCATCCATGCTGTCATGGGGCAAGCTTTCAACATTGCACTTCTTATTTGAGTTGATATCGTGATCTTTTGTCTATGGATGCCCGCGGTGTGAAATGAATTGGGAATCTTGTGGGGATCATGGAGTTTGTATATGTGTTAGGGAAACGCCGGGCCGCCAATCTAAGCCATGCATAATTCATGGTGGAAATTTGCAGCATACCCATGGTGAACATTCGACGACGCATCTCACAGTAAAAAGCTAAACAAAAGGCAAATAAAAGAGATGTCGAGGTGTTCATTGTCTGCTTTTCCTGTCATTTTGGTGTGGGCTTGTTCCATGTCATCAGGCACGGAGGTACCCCATTGGCGGTTCTCAATGATATGCATATACTTACAATGACAAGAGCCTTGCTTGGGACTCTAAGTAAAGTAGCATGAGGTTTGGGTACTCGTATTCACGGGGCACGAGGTTTTCAATTTATGATTTGTCAAGCATATGCATCATAATTGTTCTCGCATTAACTTTAACCATTCAAGATGCTTATGATGGGGGCAATGAGAGCTCAAAGCCGGTAAGTACCATAATTTTTGAAGGTTATAAAACTTGCAATCACTGCTTCCCTCTGCGAAGGGCCTTTCTTTTATTTTTATGTTGAGTCACCACCTTCTTTCTTTATGCACCATTAAGAGAGCATAGTTGTCATTCTTAGTGTAATATGCATTGTCCCAAAGTTCATTGATTGATTCATATTGTTGGTTTCACTTGTTCTTAAATTATTTGTATCTAGTCGCCCTCTTAAACTTGAAGGTGTCCTATGCATTTATGTTTTGCTCTCTTTGAAGGACAAGCTGAAAACCATTTGTATGTTTTTCCTTATGATTTGAACACACATTTGACTTTCATTGTTTCATTATTCATGATCTTTTGTTTGTGTTCATTTGCATGTTTACAACATGGTTGCTAAGTTCTTATTGTCATGATTATATCTTCATGCCCATGTTTTAAGCTCTTATGATCCCAGCTCACCAATGCTTACATATATGATCAAGATTGTGTAGGTGCATGTCACCTCAAAAATTATTCTTTTGTTATCACTTACCTACTCGAGGACGAGCAGGAGTTAAGCTTGGGGATGCTTGATACGTCTCCAACGTATCTATAATTTTTGATGCTCCATGCTTGTTTTTACACCATTTGCCTATTGTTTCGTTACACTTAGTGGCACTTTTATGCATTTTCCGGAACTAACCTATTAACGAGTTGCCACAGTGCCAGTTCCCTGTTTTCTGCTATTTTTGTGTTTCAGAAGTGATACACAGGAAATATTCTCCGAATTGGACGAAACAAGTTCCTAAAGTCTTATTTTATTCGGAAGCTTCCAGAGATCCGAAGAGGAGTAGGAGGGGGGCCACCAGGGCCCCACACGCGAGGGCGGTGCGGCCAGCCCCCTGGCTACGCGGGCCCCGCGTGAGGGAGCCTGGCTCCTCCTCTAACGACGCCCCTTCGCCTATAAAGACCCCCCGACGCGTAAAACCTAAGGACCCGATCAGATTTCCAGAACACATCGCGATCCGCCGCCGCCGTCGACCCGAAGATTGGGAGGGTCCAGAAGCTCTTCCCGGCACCCTGCGGAGAGGGGAATCGCCACCGGAGGTCTTCTTCATCGCCATGCTTGCCTCCGGAGCGATGAGTGAGTAGTCTACCTTTGACTATGGGTCCATAGCAGTAGCTAGATGGTTGTCTTCTCCACCATGTGCTTCATGTTTAGATCTCATGAGCTGCCATACATGATTGAGATCACCGTTATGTAATTCTACATGTTTGGTTTGTTGGGATCCGATGAATATTGGTGTTTATGATTAAGTTGCTGTACTGAATTATATCTTTTGTTATCTCTATGTTGTTTATGATCTTGCATGCTCTCCGTTGTTAGTAGCTATCTTGGCCGAGTAGTTGCTAGTGACTCCAAGAGGGGGTATTTATGCTCGATAGTGGGTTCATGCCTTTATTTCACCTGGGGGAGTGACAGAAACCTCTAAGGTGGTAGATGTGCTGTTGCTACTAGGGAGAAAACAACATTCATATGCTCAAGGGCATATGCTTTGTTTACATTACACACTTTGCTTAATGCAATTATCTGTTGTTCGCAACTTAATACTTCTAGGGTGTTCGGATTGATATCCCCGGGAGTGGATTATTAGTCATAGATGCAGTTGGATGGCGGTCTATGTATTTTGTTGTAATGCCCAGAGTAAATCTCATAGTGATCTTCTTGACATATCACGTTATCTTTATTCTATCAATTGCCCAACTGTAATTTGTTTACCCAGCATGTGTTATTTTATCTATGGAGAGACACCACTAGTGAACTGTGGACCCCGGTCCTATTTCCATCATATCGCTATCACCTGTTTACTTTACTCGTACTGTTTACTTTACTCGCATACTATATTGTTTTCCACTCGATACGCTCATAACCTTTGTTTCAAGCAAACCGGTGAGATTGACAACCTCATCGCAAGTTGGGAACAAAGTATTTGTTTGTGTGTGTGCAGGTTCCGCATCACCTTCAGTCGTCATTGTCTCTCCTCTCCTGATCGATATTAAACCTTGGTTTCTTAACTGAGGGAAGACTAGCCGCTACACTCATCATACCTTCCTCTTGGGGTTCCCAACGGACTGGTTATCCACCACGCACAAGGACAGTCTGCTCCCACGTCAACTTGGCACCATCAGTAATTTCCTGGCGCCATCAACAAGTAGCAATGGTCCGTGGTGGTATCTGATGCGTGGTGAATGACCAGCCTGTTGGGAACCCCAAGAGGAAGGTGTGATGAGTATAGCAGCTAGTTTTCCCTCAGTTAAGAAACCAAGGTTATGTCGATCAGGAGAAGAGCGGGCAAAACGACTGTAGGTGATGCTTGCTAGTTTGCGACAGCTTCAGATAATTTATATATGACGCCTCGTCCAAGCTTTGCTTGCTAGCTGCAATGCGGAACCTGCACATAACACAACCAAGTACTTTGTTCCCAACTTGCGATGAGGTTGTCAATCTCACCGGTTTGCTTGAAACAAAGGGTATGAGCGTATCGAGTGGAAAGTGATAATAGTATGCGAGTAAAGTAAACAGTGCGAGTAAAGTAAACAGGTGATAGCAATATGATGGAAATAGGACCGGGGTCCACAGTTCACTAGTGGTGTCTCTCCATAAGATAAATAACACATGCTGGGTAAACAAATTACAGTTGGGCAATTGATAGAATAAAGATAAACGTGATATGTCAAGAAGATCACTATGCGATTTACTCTGGGCATTACAACAAAATACATAGACCGCCATCCAACTGCATCTATGACTAATAATCCACTTCTGGCGAATCAATCCGAGAACTCCACAAGTATTAAGTTGCGAACAACAGATAATTGCACTAAGCAAAGTGTGTAATATAAACAAAGCATATGCCCTTGAGCATATGAATGTTGTTTACTCCCTAGTAGCAACAACACATCTACAACCTTAGAGGTTTCTCTCACTCCCCCAGATTAAATAGAGGCATGAACTTACTATTGAGCATAAATACCCCCTCTTGGAGTCACTAGCAACTACTCGGCCAAGATAGCTACTAACAACGGAGAGCATGCAAGATCATAAACAACATAGAGATAACAAAAGATATATTTCAGTATAGCAACTCAATCATAACACCAATATTCATCGGATCCCAACAAACCAAACATGTAGAATTACATAACGGTGATCTCAATCATGTAGGGCAGCTCATGAGATCTAAACATGAAACACATGGTGGAGAAGACAACCATCTAGCTACTGCTATGGACCCATAGTCCAAGTTAGACTACTCACTCATCGCTCCAGAGGCAAGCATGGCGATGAAGAAGACCTCTGGTGGCGATTCCCCTCTTCGGCAGGGTGCCGGGAAGAGCTTCTGGACCCTCCCGGTCTTCGGGTCGACGGCGGTGGCGGATCGCGATGTGTTCTGGAAAATTGATCGGGTCCTTAGGTTTTTTCCGTCGGGGGTCTTTATAGGCGAAGGGGTTCGTCAGAAGTGGCCCGAGGGGCTCTCACACATAGGGGGGCGGCCAGGCCCCTGGCCGCGCCGCCCTGGTGTGTGGGGCCCTCGTGGCCTCACTCCAACTCGGATCTCTGGAAGCTTCCGGGAAAAATAAGACTTCAGGAACTTGTTTCGTCCAATTCGGAGAATATTTCCTGTGTATCACTTCTGAAACCCAAAAACAGCAGAAAACAGGGAACTGGCACTGTGGCGACTTGTTAATAGGTTAGTTCCGGAAAATGCATAAAAGTGCCACGAAGTGTAACGAAACATTAGACAAATGGTGTAAAAACAAGCATCAAAAATTATAAATACGTTGGAGACGTATCAAGCATCCCCAAGCTTAACTCCTGCTCGTCCTCGAGTAGGTAAGTGATAACAAAAGAATAATTTTTGAGGTGACATGCACCTACACAATCTTGGTCATGTATGTAAGCATTTGTGAGCTGGGATCAGAAGAACTTAAAACATGGGCATGAAGATATAATCTTGACAATAGAAACTTAGCAACCATGTTGTAAACATGAAAATGAATACAAACAAAAGATCATGAAAATGAAACAATGAAAGTCAAACGTCTGTTCAAATCATAAGGAAAAACATACAAATGGTTTTCAGCTTGTCCTTCATAGAGAGCAAAACATAAATGCATAGGACACCTTCAAGTTTAAAAGGGCGACTAGATACAAATAATTTGAGAACAAGTGAAACCAACAATATGAATCAATCAATAAAAACTTTGGGACAATGCACATTATACTAAGAATGACAACTTTGCTCTCTTAATGGTGCATAAAGGTAGAAGGTGGTGACTCAACATAAAAAGTAGAAGAAAGGCCCTTCGCTGAGGGAAGCAGTGATTGCAAGTTTTATAACCTTCAAAAATTATGGTACTTACCGGCTTTGAGCTCTCATTGCCCCCATCATAGGCATCTTGAATGGTTAAAGTTAATGCGAGAACAATTATGATGCATATGCTTGACAAATCATAAGTTGAAAACCTCGTGTCCCGTGAATACGAGTACCCAAACCTCATGCTACTTTACCTAGAGTCCCAAGCAAGGCTCTTGTCATTGTAAGTATATGCGTCTCATTGAGAACCGCCAACAGGGTACCTCCGTGCCCGATGACATGGAACAAGCCCACATCAAAATGACAGGACAAGCAGACAATGAACACCTCGACATCTCTTTTATTTACCATTTGTTTAGCTTTTTATTGGGAGATGCATCGTCGAATGTCCACCATGGGTATGCTGCAAATTTCCACCATGAATTATGCATGGCTTAGATTGGCGGCCCAGGCGTTTCCCTAACACAGATACAAACTCCATGATCCCCACAAGATTCCCAATTCATTTCACACCGCGGGCATCCATAAACAAAAGATCACGATATCAACTCAAATAAGAAGTGCAATGTTGAAAGCTTGCCCCATGACAACATGGATGGGCTAGAATCCAACTTACAACTTGCAAGCATAACAACTTAACATAAGAGACCACAATGTCAAATTTTTAAGAACAGGAAAAAGTAAAGTGTGCCTTCCGGTTCGTGAGAGCTTTACTGACCAATTTTTGCATAACACTGGTAAGAGTTTAATTTGAAGAGAAAATAAAAGCAAGTCAAATTTACTTGGAATAGCAAATTGCTAGTAGGTATGTATGGTGGACACTTTGGTAAACTTTGGCTTTTAGGAGTTGGATGCACGAGTAGAGCTCATACTCAGTACAAGGTGAGGGCTAGCAAAAGACTGGGAGCGACCAACTAAGAGAGCAATAATGACCATAATCATGCAAAGCGACAAAGCGACATTAAAAGAAGCATAAGATTGCATCAAAAGTCAAAAACTAAATGATCATGAAGGCTATTGGCGACTTTGTAAGAGTCTAACATGTGTGAGCATGCGCCAAGTCAACCGAAATAAAGCATCAAGGAGAAAACCAAAATAATGCTTCCAAATAATTAAAAACAACGCATGATTTTTTTCAAAGGCTTATTAAGCAATCTCAGTTATTTGAGACAAGTCATGCTACAGCAAAACCACTAAGCATACTATCAAAAAGACATCAAGCACGACATGAAAAAGCCTAAGCTGCAGTCTACACAAGCTCCTTCTTGTACCACTATTTTGCATAAAGCTTTTTCTCTTTTCCAACACCATTTGAAATTTTTATAGACACCTCTTTTGATGAAAACCAATAAAGATCAGATGCAAAAATACACCTTGATGAAAAGATATGACAAGGTCTGAACACAAATCAAGGCGAAAACGAAAACCAAAAGCAGTAGCAGAAAAAGAAGAACACTCGGTGAAATTGTAAGAATGAAAACGGAGTGTTCTTGGCAAATGAAAATGAGTACATCTCCTCCAAAGGAAATTTGTTGGGGTCCAACCATTTATTGCAGCAAACAAAACTAAACTAACTAAGAAAACTAAAACAACTGACGCTCCAAGAAAAACACATAGTGCATGAAGCAATAAAAATATAGTGTCTTGAAAGGTGACCTGATTTTTGCCGATGAAGAAGGGGTGCCTCGGGGGCATCCCCAAGCTTTGACGCTTGTACTTCTTGGATATTTCTTGGGGTGATGCATGGGCATCCCCAAGCTTGAGCTTTTGTCCATTCTTCAACTCATCTCATCATTCTCCAATCCCTACACTTGAAAACTTCCTTCATACAAAACTAAACACAAATCTATTAGCAACATTAGTGTAGCATAACATATAATCACCCTCTTTTTGCTTCAGGTTTCAACCCAAAACCACCACATATATAGCATATACTACTGTAGCAACTTCCCCAAAAGTTCCGTGATCAAAAGAACTCAAAAGAAAGCGATAAAGCGGCAAACACAAATATTGGCAGAAATCTGTCAAAACAGAACAGCTGACAAAGGCCGAATTTTTTAGGGGTTTTCTATTGCTCAAATCAAAAAGTGTTCACCTAACGAAAGTTTGGATATAACCTGGGGCATATGAACAAGAAATCGCAGGTCCAAAAGATATACAGAGAATTTATACGAATTTTTACGGTGCAGCAACAAAAACAGTTTCAGGACAGCAACATCCCCAAATCTTTACCTCACTCGAATTAGAGGCTTCTCCTGGCACAACAATGAAATAAAAAGGATAAGGAGTGGTCATTACAGTAGTAATGACTTCCAAGACTCAAATAAAAGAAAAAGTACTGAAAATAAAACATTGGGTTATCTCCCAAGAGTGCTTTTCTTTAACGCCTTTGAGCTAGGCGCAGAAAATTGCGAATCAAGTAACATCAAGAGATGAAGCATCAAGCTCATAATTTGCTCTAAGAATAGATTCAAAAAGTAATTTCTTCCTTTTCCTAAGGAAGTGTTCCATACCTTTCTTGAGTGGGAATTGATATTTGATAGTGTCTTCCCTCATATCAATGATGGCACCTACAGTTCGAAGAAAGGGTCTTCCCAAAATAATAGGACATGAAGCATGGCATTCAACATCCATAACGAGAAAATCAACGGGAAAAGGGTTATTGTTAACCACAATAAGAACATCATTAATCCTTCCCAAAGGTTTCTTCTTAGCAACATCAGCAATAGGAACATCATAATAACACTTTTCAAGCGGTGGTAAGTCAAGCATGTCATAAATCTTTCTAGGCATGATAGAAATACTAGCACCTAGATCACATAAAGCATGGCAATCAAAACCATTAACATGCATATCAATGATGGGTTCCCAACCATCTTCTAACTTCTTGGGAATGGAGGCTTTTTGCTTTGACTTTTCATCCCTAATTTTTATGAGAGCATTGGTAATATGCTTAGTAAAAGCAACATTTAAGGAACTAGCATTGGGAGTCAAAGCAAGCTTTTGCAAGAACAAAATAACTTCAGATATATTGCAGCCATCAACATCAAAATCATTAAAATAAACAGAGCTATCATCTCCCACACTCCGAAAAATTTCAGCACTCTTTTGAGAAAAAGTTTTGGCAGTTTTAGGATTTTTAACACAAGGGGTGGGAGTTTTCTCTACACCAATCAAAGTAAGAGGATTGCTAGTATTAGGAACAACATCATTAGAGGTAGTAATAGTACAAACTTTCAAATTCCTAGAAATCTCATCCTCTCTTTCCCATCTAGCATGCAATTCTGCTAACAATCTAAGATTTTCATCAATTCCAACTTGGATAGCATTAACAGTAGCAAAAACATTGTTCTCCTTCACATCATTGGGCAACACTTTTAATTTCAGAAGTTCAACATCATGAGCAAGGCTATCAACTTTAGAAGCAAGAATATCAATTTTGCCTAACTTTTCCTCAACAAACTTGTTAAAAGCAGTTTGCTTACCGATGAAGTCTTTGAGCATGACTTCAAGTTCAGAGGGCGCAGCCCTAGTGTTGTTGTAGGAATTACCATAAGAATTACCATAACCATTACCATTGGTAGAAGGATACGGCCTATAATTATTACCTGTGCACCGGCACGGGCTACTAAGGTAATAGTGACTCGGAGTTCTACAAAATTAAGAGTACCTAGTGAACATATTTGTAATTTGCACTGTGAGAACAAAAAAAAGACTTCTAGTTTTCTTAGCCTGCATATCTAACTAACATTTAAGTATGAGCCTTGAGCAGTGGCATGGTTACACTGCAGCTCAAATAAAATTGTTCAAACAATGTCATCTATATTCTCCTATAGATATATGCATGCTCTATATTATTTGAAAAAAGGATTAAAGAAATACTTACCTGATTTCAAACCTTGAAATTTATTAACGGAATAACTAATCCTTCTTTCATGAAAAATCTGAGCATACTAACTTGATTTTCATTTATATACATGTGTACCATGGTGCTCTGCAAAAATTAAAATATAGTGACAAAAAAATTTAGTAGGACGGGATTATTGACCTTTTGCTGGACTATTTGCAATTGAGTTTCATGAAATAAATACATGTAGAGAGAGAGAACATATGAACACATACAGCACGTCCTTGTCTCTAGTATTGTTAAACGAAAATTTGATTAAAAAAAAAACAGATCAGAATTCTAGGAGGCCCCTAGTATGGACAACCAATGCTCCTAAGTTAAATTACATCGTCCTAACAGAATGTGTGGTCTCACCTTGTCAAGAACTCAAGATCGAATCAGCACATCTGAGAGAGCCAGTTTCAGCCAGCGCCATGGAAAATTGCTGCACCAATAGGATATCGCTGCGAATCAATTTTTGTGTCACAGAAACATTGTTATAGCACTCTGGTAAAAAACATTGGTATATCAAGATTAATAGTGAAATCCAAGAAAGGAGAAGAGAAAGCAGAGAAATAAGAGTTGAGTCAGCACTACCTGTGCAACAGTTTTATGCTGTCTCTATGAATTCTCAATAATTTAATTCTCTTGTACAATCAAGTCATGAGTCATGACAGAAGATTGCTGAGGTTAAAGCATGCCTGCGAAATAATGCCAAACATCAAACTACTACTTCCTGTGGTATATATCACACTACTCCTAACGGCCTGGATAAGCATTGTACTTAATCATTCTGATTTCAGATATTCAGATTGCACTCGAGATGTGACCAGATCCAACAAATAGATGGGTCTTCAGCTAAATCTAAATTTGTGGACGGAAAACCTAGAAAGATGAATTGACGTGATACCAAACCCTACTAAAATTGGTTCAAAGCTCACACCTCTGATTAATTTTTGCTACCTGATCGGTCTTTCATTGCTCAGAGTTTTGCACCTTGTGGCTGATCTTGGAGTTGGCTGTGTAATCTTCTATTATAAATGACCATCTAAATATTTCTTATAATTTTTAAATGTAGTAGTAGCCTCTCCTGCTGTATCATTTGTAAAAATGTATTCAATCAGAAAGATAGTAATAAGAGGGAAAATGAAAACACTATGAACTAAAAGCTCTTTGCAACAACATAAGTGAAACATTACGAAACATGAGAAGTGCAGAATTATGGTTTGTTCGACTATCAGGCTTAAACATCAAGAAAGACGTCACTGATTAACAGACTCCATTGCCGATGCTCGATGCCAGGTGATACTGCTGCCAGTCTCGCCACGCTGTGCCGGCCGACTCGACATCCTCATATACTTATTACCTAGTCCTCTCATGTGTCTAATCTTTCCCCAAAGTAAACCGAGTAAAACATGATCGTACTTGTCTTCACGTATCCTGCCAGCACACCTGGACGCGTTTGCAACAATTGAGATCAGTTGAGCATTCATGAAGGTAGTAGTAGGATGATGTGAGACTTCTGTGTAGTAATGTGTTGAGGGCGAGAGAATTGGTGGAGTGACTTCCGGCCAACGACGACGACCGTATGGACTGCTTGAAATTACCGGCTGGACAAATAATTACCTTGAAAAATATCGGATATTATCATCTCGGAAACATGGAAGCTCAGGGGATTGTGCCCGATGGGATTTTGATTTTTGCCCGAACATCAGTGCAAGTAGTCTTGATGGGATCTTTGTTTTCTTCCGATTAATTGCACTGCAAATTAAACTTCAAAGCGAGTACGGCATGCAGAGGAGATTGGTGCTAAGGGGCAGAGGTTGCTGCTCTAGCATGCCCTGGGACGAATCGATCGGAGGACGGAGGTATATGCTGGAGGGATTAGATGGATGTGAACTCAACGCCAGACCTAGAAGCCGATGTTCACAATTTTTTTCTTCTCAACGGAAACGGGGAGATACCAGGGAGAGGACGGCTCGCGTGGAAGGGCGCCTCTCGTATTTTCATCCAACGGTGACACAAACGTTATTTATCCATCGAATGGACAAATTTTTCTTAACCTCTAGAATTAACGTGAGAGCTCGTATGGTGCCTCCAATTAGTAAATATAAGATTGTTCCTATAAGCATTGTTATTAAAATTATTATTTCTAATGAAATTCACATCAACATGCTCTTCTTGAGCAACCAGAGAGGCTAAAGGAACATTATTAGGATCAACATGAGTCCTATCATTAGCAAGCATAGCCATAATGGAATCAATCTTATCACTCAAGGAAGAGGTTTCCTCAATAGAATTTACCTTCTTACCTTGTGGAGCTCTCTCGGTGTGCCATTCAGAATAATTTACCATCATGTTGTCAAGTAGCTTTGTTGCGGCGCCCAAGGTAAGGGACATAAAAGTGCCTCCAGCAGCTGAATCAAGTAGGTTCCTCAAAGAAAAATTCAGTCCTGCATAAAAAATTTGGACAATCATCCAAGTAGTCAGTCCATGAGTGGGGCAATTCTTTATCATAGATTTCATTCTTTCCCAAGCTTGAGCAACATGTTCATTATCAAACTGAGTAAACTTCATAATATTGCTACGCAGAGATATAATCTTAGCAGGAGGATAGTATCTACCAATAAAAGCATCCTTACACTTAGCCCATGAATCAATACTATTCTTAGTCAAAGACAGCAACCAATCTTTAGATTTTCCTCTCAAAGAAAAAGGAAACAACTTGAGCTTAATAATATCACTTTCTACATCCTTATACTTTTGCATCTCACATAGCTCAACAAAATTGTTGAGATGAGCTGCAGCATCTTCAGTACTAGCACCAAAAAATTTCTCTTTCATAACAAGGTTCAACAAAGCAGGCTTAATCTCATAAAATTTTGCAGCAGGAGCAGGTGGTGCAATAGGAGTGCAGATAAAATCACTATTGTTTGTGCTAGTAAAGTCACACAACTTGGTGTTTTCAGGATTGGCCATTTCAGCAAAACTAAAAGCAGATAAGTAAAACAACTACCAAGGATTCTAATTTTTTTGGGTTTTGGATATAAAACGATGCAGGTAAAATAAATAAAGTAAAGCAAAACAATAACAAAGTAAAGGATGTGTGTGCGAAAAACTCCCCTTGCAGAGGTCTTCCACTCTTCCCCGGCAACGGCGCCAGAAAATTAGCTTGATGCGTGGTGAATGACCAGCCCATTGGGAATCCCAAGAGGAAGGTGTGATGAGTATAGCAGCTAGTTTTCCCTCAGTTAAGAAACCAAGATTATGTCGATTAGGAGAAGAGCGGGCAAAATGACTGTAGGTGATGCTTGCTAGTTTGCGACAGCTTCGGACAATTTATATATGGCACCTCGTCTAAGCTTTGCTTGCTAGCTGCAACGCGGAACCTGCACACAACACAACTAAGTACTTTGTTCCCAACTTGCGATGAGGTTGTCAATCTCACCGGTTTGCTTGAAACAAAGGGTATGAGCGTATCGAGTGGAAAGTGATAATAGTATGCGAGTAAAGTAAACAGTGCGAGTAAAGTAAACAGGTGATAGCAATATGATGGAAATAGGACCGGGGTCCACAGTTCACTAGTGGTGTCTCTCCATAAGATAAATAACACATGTTGGGTAAACAAATTACAGTTGGGCAATTAATAGAATAAAGATAAACGTGATATGTCAAGAAGATCACTATGCGATTTACTCTGGGCATTACAACAAAATACATAGACCGCCATCCAACTGCATCTATGACTAATAATCCACTTGTGGCGAATCAATCTGAGAACTCCACAAGTATTAAGTTGCGAACAACAGATAATTGCATTAAGCAAAGTGTGTAATGTAAACAAAGCATATGCCCTTGAGCATATGAATGTTGTTTTCTCCCTAGTAGCAATAGCACATCTACAACCTTAGAGGTTTCTGTCACTCCACCAGATTAAATAGAGGCATGAACCCACTATCGAGCATAAATACCCCCTCTTGGAGTCAGTAGCAACTACTCGGCCAAGATAGCTACTAACAACGGAGAGCATGCAAGATCATAAACAACATAGAGATAACAAAAGATATATTTCAGTATAGCAACTCAATCATAACACCAATATTCATCGGATCCCAACAAACCAAACATGTAGAATTACATAACGGTGATCTCAATCATGTAGGGCAGCTCATGAGATCTAAACATGAAGCACATGGTGGAGAAGACAACCATCTAGCTACTACTATGGACCCATAGTCCAAGGTAGACTACTCACTCATCGCTCCGGAGGCAATCATGGCCATGAAGAAGACCTCCGGTGGCGATTCCCCTCTCCGGCAGGGTGCCGGGAAGAGCTTCTGGACCCTCCCGATCTTCAGGTCGACGGCGGTGGCGGATCGCGATGTGTTCTGGAAAATTGATTGGGTCCTTAGGTTTTTTCCGTCGGGGGGTCTTTATAGGCGAAGGGGCATCGTCAGAAGTGGCCCGAGGGGCTCTCACACATAGGGGCGCGGCCAGGCCCCTGGCCGTGCCGCCCTGGTGTGTGGGGCCCTCGTGGCCTCCCTCCAACTCCTCTTCGGATCTATGGAAGCTTCTGGGAAAAATAAGACTTCAGGAACTTGTTTCGTCCAATTCCGAGAATATTTCCTGTGTATCACTTTTGAAACACAAAAACAGCAGAAAACAGGGAACTGGCACTGTGGCGACTTGTTAATAGGTTAGTTCCGGAAAATGCATAAAAGTGCCACGAAGTGTAATGAAACATTAGACAAATGGTGTAAAAACAAGCATGGAGCATCAAAAATTATAGATACGTTGGAGACGTATCAGTATCCCGGCGGATTTATCGGATGATGTGGGTAAAGTGTACAACCTCTGCAGAGTGTAAACCTATTCGAATAGCCGAGTCCTCGGTCATGGACGGTTGTGAAGATCACTACATTGCCCAATGTCAGGTTTTGGTTTTATAAATGATTTTCAAGAAAAATGGAGTTTGTGCCGGACGGAGTACTTAGAGGGTACTGCCGTGGCACGGGTGTGGTTTCGGAGTACTTGGAGGGTACTGCCAACGACTTGAGGTGGTCATGTCTGATTGACCACCGACCTTATCTTACAAAGGAGTTTCCCCCTTTCCTAGAGCTTTTCCGAAAATTGTTTTACAAATGTCTTCTTAAATAAGGATATAGAAATGTCGTAAGACATGCTATGTCAACACAGAAAACTTGCTAGTTTATAGTTTCATTAAAACCAAACCAAGCCAACCCTTGCTACAGCCATATAGCATGTAAATATTTCTCTCCTAGATGGTTTGCGAGTACAATTCCAAAATGTACTCACGGCTTTGTCCCTGGCTATTAACTTGGCCAGACTTTGGCGATGACTATGGGGAGGACGATGAGGAGTATGACGATGCCGGTGCGAATTAGGAATTGTTTCCCGGTCAGTCGCCTGTAGGGTAGTAGGCCTGACTTGGGTCACTACGCTGCATGTATCCGCTGCTACTTCATGAATAAGTGTGTCAGTTGAACTTGCCCTGCGTGGCATTTATATTCAGCCAAGCAGCTTATGTAAGACTTTAATACTAGTTATGTAATGGATGATGTAATCTGAAATGCCAACTCAGTTATGTGGATTCACAACGGTCTCCTGGGATCGTGAATTGTATGCATAACGGGAATCCCGGGTGGTAAGCCGGGGTCCCCACAATCATATTGAAAAGAATTATAGAATTTATTCTAGAATGAAAATACTCAAATTCCAAGGTTTGAATTTGAATATTTACAAATAATTTCAAATAAATGGGACATTTGTGCCCCTAGATAGGGTATTGTAATACAAAGTTGCTGCAATTGGATTCATCCCAAAATCATTTTTAGAAATCAAATTATGATCAAAGTAGTGATTTGGATAGATTTGAATGTACCAAGTTTGTGCACGTATCAACTTTGGGTTTTCTTGATTCTAAAATGGTCTACATGTTTATAGGATTCCATAGACTATAGATTTGTTATTTTTGAATAACCAGAGCAAAAGATATGAATTATTTGGTGCTAAAATGCAATTTATACCATTTGAATTTCACTTCAATAATTTGTACAGTAACCATGCGATATTATTGTTTATTTGGATTCTACACTTTGCAAGGATTCTAGGGATATAAAATTTGTAAAGTTTGGGCCAGTGGATTATTTTATATTGATTTTACAAGATTCAGCAGAAACATGAATTTGAAATTCTAATTTAAAATCGATTTTGACCGGGGTGCTGACTGAGGCTGACTGGGCAGCGACGTGGCATGATGTTATTGGAGAATACCGATTCGGTTACGAGCTTATAATCTGTGCCTTACGATTTAGATCCAACGGATAGAAACCAAAGGGGTAAAGGCTCACTGGGGAAGTTAGGTTTCCGGTCACCGGCGGCGAGTTGTGGCTCTGGTGTCGATGATGGAGACGTCTCCGGTGATCTCTGGCGATGGGGAAGGCATGGACGGGCTGCGGGAAACCGAGGCAAACTTTATGGTGCGGTCCGCGAGTTCGATCGCGTCATGTAGAAGCAGGGAGGAGCGGCTAGAGATGAGGTAGGTGGAGACGATCTTCTGGCGTCCGTGGCCTCGATGATTCTCTGGGCCAAAATGCAAGGTAAGGACATGAGGAGGTGCGCCGGGTCCTGATACGAAGCAGGAGGTTGGAGAGGGGGCTCGGGGTACCAGTGGCTCATCGGAATCGACGGATTACCGTGGCGGTTACTGCGGCCTCCGGTGGACGATTCCGTCCGTTTGACGGCGTGTCCGAGAGGGGAAAAGAACGAGAGAGGAGAGGAGGAGTAGGGGAAGATGAGGGCGCGATGGGGAGGCAGTTTTGGCCTCTGGAAGGAGAGGGGGTAGTGGGGAATCGGGGTCATGTTCGGTGCCAGAGAGAGAGGGAGAGAGGTTAGGGAAACATATGATAGGCGGGGTCCACCTATTGGTCTGGGGAGAAAAAGAAAAGAGGGGAAGGAGAGAGTGCGCGGGTTGGGCTGGTCTGCTGGGCTTTTGCCCCGGACTGGCCCAAGTCTGCTCTATTTCCTTTTTTTTGTTCTGATCTTTTCCTTTTTGTTTTCTGTTTTATGATTTGTTTCATAACTCTAACATTTGGACACCAAATGCATTCAAACAAGTTTCTAAATTTTGTAAAATTCAACACTACATTTTAAAACAGTAATGAGACATTTTTCCTGAACAAAAATCATTTTCAAGAAGATCTTTTTAAATTGGTCAAAATGCTTTATTTTGCATAAAGCAATATGTTGGATTAGGGTTTGAAAATAATCCTTTTAAAATAAGAGGATAATACTTTATAAAATATTATTTACAAATTGTTTTCAAATCACCTTTTGCAATGCAAACCTTTTAGAAAATAGAATCATTTTAGGAGGTAGTCCTTTGCAAGTAGCTTGCATAGGTTTGAATAAAAGAAAGGAAAATAATATATTGATACTTTATTTTCTCAAAGGAGTTCTTCAAGAATACTAGGAAGTTTACAATAGTTTTATATTTGAGCCTTTTAAATAAACTCAAAAAGTTTTAAATCCCTGTGAATTTTCAGTCAACACAAGCAAAACAAAAGCAAAAAAATTTACCCCAAAATTTGATAAAATCCTAGGATGTTACACCATGTTATAACATGAAGAAGAACACAAATAAAAGATCATGAAAATGAAACAATGAAAGTCAAACGGGTGTTCAAATCATAAGGAAAAACATAGCAAATGGTTTTCAGCTTGTCCTTCATGGAATAGCAAAACATAAATGCATAGGACACCTTCAAGTTTAAGAGGGCGACTAGATACAAATAATTTAAGAACAAGTGAAACCAAAATCATGAATCAATCAATGAAAACTTTGGGACAATGCACATTATACTAAGAATGACAACTATGCTCTCTTAGACGGTGCATAAAGATAGAAGGTGGTGACTCAACAAAAAAGTAAAAGAAAGGCCCTTCGCAGAGGGAAGCAGTGATTGCAAGTTTTATAAACCTTGAAAAATTATGGTACTTACTAGCTTTGATCTCTCATTGCCCCCATCATAAGCATCTTGAATGGTTAGAGTTAATGCGAGTACAGTTATGAAGCATATGCTTGACAAATCATAAGTTGAAAACCTCGTGTCCCATGAAGTACGAATACCCAAACCTCATGCTACTCGACTTAGAGTCCCAAGCAAGCTCTTGTCATTGTAAATATATGTGTATCATCGAGAACCGCCAACGGGGTACCTCCTGCCCGATGATATGGAACAAGCCCACATCAAAATGACAAGACGAACAGACAATGAACACCTTGACATCTCTGTTATTTACCATTGGTATAGCTTTTTATTTTGAGATGTGTCGTCGAATGTTCACTATGGGCATGCTGTAAATTTCCACCATGAATTATACATGGCTTAGATTAGCGGCCCAGGTGTTTCTCTAACATATATAAGAACTCCATGATCCCGGAAGATTCCCAACTTGTTTCACATCGCGAGTATCCATAAACAAAAGATCACGATATCAACTCAAATAAAAAGTGCAATGTTGAAAGCTTACCCCATGATGGCATGGTTTGGCTAATTTCCAACTTACAACCTGCAAGCATAAGAACTCAACATAAGAGAGCCACAATGTCAATTTTTAAGAACGAGAAAAGTAAAGTGTGCCATCAGGTTCGTGAGAGCTTTACTGACCAATTTTCACATAACACCAAAAAGAGTTTAATTTGAAGGATAGATAAAAGCAAGTCAAATGTACTTTGGAATTTCAAATTGCTAATAGGTATGTATGGTGGACATATTGGAACAACTTGGTTTTTAGGAGTTGGATGCACGAGTAGAGCTCATACTCAGTACAAAACGAGGGCTAGCAAAAGACTCGGAGCGACCAACTAAGAGAGCAATAACGGCCATAATCATGCAAAGCGACAAAGCAACATTAAAAGAAGCATAAGATGGCATCAAAAGTCAAAAACTAAATGATCATAGAGGCTTATGGCGACTTTGTATGAGTCTAACATGTGTAAGCATGCGCCAAGTCAACCCAAATAAAGCATCAAGGAGAAAACCAAATTAATGCTTCCAAATAATAAAAACAATGCATGATTTTTTCAAAGGCTCATTAAGCATTCTCAGTCATTTGAGAAAAGTCATGCTACAGCAAAACCACTAAGCATACTATCAAAAATACATCAAGCACGACATGTAAAAGCCTAGGCCGCAGTCTACACAAGCTCCTTTTTGTACCACTTTTTTTTGCATGAAACTTTTTCTCTTTTCCAACACCATTCGAACCTTTTTGAAATAACTCTTTTGATGAAAACCAACATAGACCAGAGGGCAAAATACACCTTGATGCAAAGATATATCAAGATCTGAACACAAACCAAGGCGAAAATCGAAAGCTAAATGCAGTTCTAGAAAAAAGAAAACACTCGTTGAACGATAAGAGTGAAAAACGGAGTGTTCTTGGCAAATGAAAAGCAAGGCAACTTCTCCAAAAGGAATTTTTTGGAGTCCAACCATTTATTGCAGCAAACAAAACTAAAAAAAAACGGAAAACTAAAACAACTGACGCTCCAAGAAAAATGCATAGTGCATGAAGCAATAAAAATATAGTGTGTTGAAAGGTGACCGGATTTTTGCCGATGAAGAAGGGGTGCCTCGAGGGCATCCCCAAGCTTTGACAATTGTACCTCTTGGATATTTCTTGGGGTGACATGGGCATCCCCAAACTTGAGCTTTTGTCCATTCTTCAACTCATCTCATCATTCTCCAATCCCTACACTTGAAAACTTCCTTCATACAAAACTCAACACAATTCTATTAGCAACATTAGTGTAAGCATAATAATGAATCAACCCCTTTTTGCTTCAGGTTTCAACTCAAAACCACCACATATAAAGCATATACTACTGTATCAACTTCCCCAAAAGTTCCGTGATCAAAAGAACTAAAAAAGAAAGCGATCGTGAGGCAAACACAAATAATGACAGAAATCTGTCAAAACAGAACAGCTGACAAAGGTCGAATTTTTAGAGGGTTTTCTGTTGCTCAAATCAAAAAGTGTAAAACTAATGAAAGTTTGTATATAACCTGGGGCATATGCACAAAAAATCGCAGGTCCGAAAGATATTTTGAGAATTTTCAAGAATTTTTACGGTGCAGCACCGAAATCTGTTTCAGGACAGCAACATCCCCAAATCTTACCTCACTCAAATTAGAGGCTTCTCTTGGCACAACAACGAAATAAAAATGATAAGGAGAGGTCATTATAGTAGTAATAACTTCCAAGACTCAAATAAAAGAAAAAGAACTGAAAGTAAAACAATGGGTTATCTCCCAAGAGTGCTTTTCTTTAACGCCTTTGAGCTAGGCGCAGAAAGTGTGAATCAAGTAATATCAAATGAAGCATTAAGATAAATTGCAGAAGTCTTTTCAACAATGAATAGAATTGTGTCCAAATGAGTTTTTGAAGATCCTTTATGATCACACTTTGGTACACTACTTTCATCAAAAAGATTTTCAGGACAAATCCAATTGAAATTCTTTTCCAAAGCATCATGAATTCCTACAAGTTTACAAGGTATTGATACTTTGAAATCTTCATTGGTTGTACCAACAACCTCTACATGCGAGCCAAGCTTATTAAAACGCTTAAAAACTTTCCTATCTTCAATGGAAACATCTCTAAATTCTCTACGCAAAGTTTCCAAGATAAAAGCTTTCTTTTCGGAGTCTTCAATATCATGAAGCTTAAGAAACATGCGTTGCATAAAAGGATTAAGGCTAGCAAACCTAGCTTCCAACATGTGAACTAAATAAGCAGAAGCAACTTCATAACTAGGAGCAAGCTCGGCCAAAGACTTTTCCTCAACATCTTTATGCATACTAATATGATTAAAGAACTCCTCAATATTACTTTTCCCAATAATTGAACCACTACCTACTGAGAGGTCCTCCAAAACGTACTTAGGGAACAACATAATGAACTAAGGAGATGTTTGTTTGGGCTTTTTTGAGCTTTCCAGTAGAATAAGCTGGCAAACCGAAACAAACGGGTGGCTTCAATGCGTGCTTTTACCAAAGTTGAAGCAGCCTATAGGCAGAGCAAGCGAAGCATCATTTCAGGTGCTTTCCGCAGCTTCCCGCGTAGCAGCCGAACCGATACACGCTATTGCCCATATTGTTTGCAGTATTTTTGGCAGACTGCCACCAAGCCGAATCGGTTTCTCTGCTCCCTCTTTTGCAAAATATCTGTTTCCCATCGATGCGACACGAGCACACGCCACGTTCGACCCCATATCATGCGCGCCGCCACCCTCGTACGTCCGCATGTACCTGTACGCATGCGAGCAGCACAAATTCGTGCCTGTCTGCGCTCCACGGCCGTGCATTCCACCTCCTGCGCTAGCTAGGTTGTGCGTTGACCTGACTCCATGGGTTCGACTGTGCATTCGTCGGATTGTTCCATGGCATTGCATCTGTCCGTGTGTATTTGGTGTACACGTATTCTATCTGTCATACTCTCGATAGGCTCCTACATGTCTGAACTTCTTTAGTCCAAATGACTTGAAAGTACAACAGATTTTAATTTTGATTTGTTGCACTAGCATGCTCGTATGCCTAATTTTTATAATCGCAGATATGCTAATCAGCAATCTAAAAAAAGGTTAATCAGCAAATGTACTTTCTCAAAACTTTAGGGGTATTTTAGACAATTTCTCAGCATACAGCCAGACAGCCAGTCAAGTTGCCAAACAGTAAAACTTAAAACAGCAGCTTTCCCTGCACAGCAGCTTTCTCTACACAGCAGCTTTCCCTGCACAGCCAGCCAGCCACAGCCCAAACAAACAGGCCCTAAGAATAATAAAGTAACAACTATAAACGAAACTAATTTTTTTGTGTTTTTGATAAAAAAGATGCAAGCAAAAATAAAGTAAAGCAAAAACTAAAACAAAGTAAAAGATGTGTGTGCGTAACTCCCCTTGCAGAAGTCTTCTTTTTCTCTGGCAACGGCGCCAGAAAAATATGTTGATGTTTTGCTGGCGCTTAGTTGACATGGGAGCTTCTTCTTCTTCGTTCCCCGGCAACGGCGCCAGAAAAATCTTGCTTGGTGGCGCGATGTTGATGATGTAAATGACCGACCAGTTGGGAACCCCAAGAGAAGGTGTGATGAGCACAGTAGCAAGTTTTTCCCTCAGTTATGAAACCAAGGTTTAATCGTCCAATAGGAAAAAGCCAAACTCCAGAAGGTGATGCTTGCTAGCCTAGTGACACTCCAACAAGGGCGCTGTTTACGACACTTGTTAGCGCATCTTCAACTAGTAGCAACGCGGAACCTGCACACAACACAACCGAGAACTTTGCTCCCAACATACGATGAGGTTGTCAATCTCACCGATTTGCTATAAACAAAGGAATGAGCGTATCGAGAGGAAAGCAATAGTAGTATGTGAGAAAGTAAACAGTGCAAGTAAAGTAAACAGGTGATAACAATATAAAGTAAATTGTACCGGAGTCCACAGTTCACTAGTGGTGTCTCTCCATAAGATAAATAACAATATGCTGGGTAAACAAATTACAGTTGGGCAATTGATAGAATAAAGATAACGTGCATATGTCAAGAGGATCACTATGAGATTTACTCTGGGCATTACAACAAAATACATAGACCGCCATCCAACTGCATCTATGACTAATAATCCACCCACGGGGAATCATCCGAGGACCCCATGAATATTAAGTTGCGAACAACAGATAATTGCATTAAGCAAAGTGTGTAATGTAAACAAAGCATATGTCCTTGGATATAAGAATGTTGTTTTCTCCCTAGTGGAAATATCACATCTACAACCTTAGAGGTTTCTGTCACTCCCCCAGATTAAATAGAGGCATGAACCCAACTATCGAGCATAAATACCCCCTCTTGGTGTCACTAGTATCTACTTGGCCAAGATAGCTACTAACAACGGAGAGCATGCAAGATCATAAACAACATAGAGATAACATCAGATAATATTCAGCACATCAACTTAATCATAACACCAATATTCATCGGATCCGAACAAACACAACATGTAGAATTACATAACAGTGATCTCGATCATGTAAGCCAGATCACGAGATCTAAACATGAAGTACATGGTGGAGAAGACAACCATCTAGCTACTGCTATGGACCCATAGTCCAAGGTAGACTACTCACTCATCGCGCCGGAGGCAAGCATGGCGATGAAGAAGACCTCCGGTGGCGATTCCCCTCTCCGGCAGGGTGCCGGGAAGAGCTTCTGGACCCTCCCGATCTTGGGTCAACAACGGTGGTGGATCGCGATGTGTTTCTAGAAAAGTGATCGGGTACTTAGGTTTTTCCCGTCGGGGGGTCTTTATAGGCGAAGGGGCAGCGTCAGAAGTGGACCAGGGTGGTCTCACACATAGGGGGCGCGGGCCAGGGGCTGGCCGTGCCGCCCTACTGTGTGGCCGGCCCGTGGCCCCTCTCCATCTCCTCTTCGGTCTTCTGGAAGCTTCGTTAAATAATAGGAGGTTCGGCTTTTGTTTTGTCCAATTCCGAGAATATTTCCTGTGTAACTTTTCTGAAACACAAAAATAGCAGAAAATAGGGAACTGGCACTATGGCATCATGTTAATAGGTTAGTTCCATAAAACGCATAAAAATGCCACGAAGTGTAACAAAACACTAAGCAAATGTTGTAAAAACAAGCATGGAGCATCAAAAATTATAGATACATTGGAGACGTATGACCCCACTATATGAACCCTCCTGGGGGCTCCTTGGATGATTCATTCCTTTCTCTTCCTTTCTTCCTCCTGACTTGGCTCCCACATTTGGGGCTGTGTCAGTGGGTTGAAGGAAATCTCTCATGCCAGACGCCGTCGCGCTGACGGATTTCCAGTTTGAATCCACCTTCTTCCGCTGCTCTGCTGAACCGGAGCCCGGACGACGTCTATACACCTTATGTGTGTAATTCCTTGGAGGTGCCGCTCTTGCGGCACTATGTCGTTGCGCCGGTGTTGTTGCACTGGTGTCGTGGTGCCGTGGCACTGTGGTGACGTGACATCGCGGCGCTATGGCGCCATGCTCGTGCGGTGCTGGTCTTCATCGACTGTACGACTACACGACCTTGAGGTCAGCTTTGGTTGTCTTCATCGACAACGTTCATGCGGGAACGTTCCCGCGCACTCGGTCTTCAAGGGTATGAATACCGTCGCTATTCCATTACTATTCAACTACGTAGACAGATCATGGCCTCTGGGTCTAGGAATTTTTTTTGTTTTCTAATTTGAATCCCAACACATACCTCCTTGAGCCCGTGTGCTAGCACTCACAAGTGATCCTCACCTACATATGTCACCTCAGACCTTAATCTCTCCTGAATAAAAAACCCTAGCTATATGCGCCTCCCTTGCCATGCATACTTAGCTCACATTGTCGCCCCTTTTGCTGCCTAGTTGCTCTTGGATAGATCCAAACAGGGAAGGATGTGATTGTTTAGTGTCCCAAGCTCCCCCTCCTGGCCTTGCCCATGATCTTAGGTCGTCGGTCCAGCTTATGTTGTTTGTTCCTATCCTTCCTACGTGCTTAATGATAAGTTGCTAGTGTATCCTCTCGGAGAAGCCATCGCTAAAAATTATCTATCTTTAAATTCAGGTGTGTGCAGCACAACCGACAACATACAGGGACTCACCTACGGTCTTCTATATCTTTCTTGCCTACGAACGCCTCAATTTTAATTTGCTTTTATGGCTTTCATTAGTTTGCTTTGTTTTATTCTATTCTTGGGTTTCCACATTTTCTTTCCATACCATCTTATTGTGTTTCCCTTTCAATCATCGGCTTCCTTGAGAGCCCCCAATTGGCCAAATGGTATTTATGATGACCCTTATAATCATCGCTACCTAAGAACCAATGAGGTTGATACCTCACTTTGGGAACTTGATCATAGTTAACAAATAGGTGGGGATACTAGGTAAAAGATCAAGACAATTGATTATAGGAAAGGAGGGGGTTGAAACGGCGACTAGGGAAAACTGGTATCCCATTAATACTTCTCTTGTCGAGTTTAGCAATATAACTGCGCCGTGATTAACAGCTTCCTTGATTGTCTCTCACTCTACTGCTGTGAGGTGAACTTTCTCCCTTGCCGCGACGATTTCTTCAGTCTCTCCTTATGCCATATGATTGGCCCCTCGCTGAAGATTTTGTGGGTTGATAATTGGGTTATTGTCGTCGTAGAATTCTTCTGACGTATTGTTTATTATTACGTACACCTAATGCAGGTTGCTGGTGCAATGGTTGTTACCCGAAGAAAAGATTATCTGCTCATCGTTAGAGCTGTAAGAGAAATCGCCATTATGAGCGGTGAAGTCCTCTTCTGAGTAGTTGCTGATGCTCTAGGAATTTCCCTACCCCATATCTGAGTAATCTGATGCTTCCTTTAGATCTAGGTTTTCCATGATTTCATCAAGTTCATTGATGATGTTTCTTTTCGCTGGTTTGCCATTGGCTGGCAAGTTTACCTCGCTAGTGGGGCTGAGGAAAGCTTCTGATGTTGCCACATCTGTGTTTTTTCCTGCCGACGGACCCGAAGGAATCAGATCTGAGAGGCGAAGAGAGCCCAGGAACCTGACGCAAAAGTTGAAGCTTCCAGTCATCAGATCCATCTCCTGGTCGATACTTGCGAAGACCGAAGCTAGGGTGGGTGGGTGTGGTTGAAAATCTACTGTACCAAAAGAGATCTGGTTTCTGTAGATCTTTGAGTTGCTCTTTGACAAAAGCGAAAAAGTCGTTGAATCCAAGACTCCAACGCCCAAGGTCCCCACGGTCGATGCTAATTGACAAGGGTTAATCTCGACAAATGTCCTAGATGAAGGACTTAGGATCGAGGGAAGAGGGCGTCAGACGAATTTGAAGGTAAAAGATCAGACAAACAAGGCGAAACTTGATGTTTATTAAGACAAAGCTAGTTTTATAGGCTCAATCTCGATGTGTCCTTGGCTGGCTGATGCGGGCAGATAACCACCCAGTTGGGAACCCCAAGAGGAAGGTATGATGAGCACAGTAGCAAGTCTTCCCTCAGTAAGAAACCGAGGTTTATCAAACCAGTAGGAAAAATCCAAACTTCAGAAGGTGATGCCTGCTAGCTTCACGACAGCTCCGAACAATTTATAAGGCGCCTCGTCCAGGGCTTTGCTTTGCACCAGCAGCAACGTGGACCCTGCACACAACACAACCAAGAACTTTGCTCCCAACTTACGATGTGGTTGTCAATCTCACCAGTTTGCTGTAAACAAAGGATTGTGCATATCGAGTGGAAAGCAATAGTAATATGCAAGAAAGTAAACAGTGCGAGTAAAAGTAAACGGTAATAACAATATAAAGGAAATTGGACCGGTGTTCACAGTTCACTAGTGGTGTCTCTCCATAAGATAAATAATGACATGCTGGGTAAACAAATTACAGTTGGGCAATTGATAGAATAAAGATAACGTGCATATGTCACGAGGATCACTATGAGATTTACTCTGGGCATTACAACAAAATACATAGACCGCCATCCAACTTTATCTATGACTAATAATCCACTCGCGGGGAATCATCTGAGGACCCCTTGAGTATTAAGTTGCGAACACCAGATAATTGCATTAAGCAAAGTGTGTAATATAAACAAAGCGAATGTACTTGGACATAAGATTGTTGTTTTCTCCCTAGTGGCAATAGCACATCTACAACCTTAGAGGTTTCTGTCACTCCCCCGGATTAAATAGAGGCATGAACCCAACTATCGAGCATAAATACCCCCTCTTGGAGTCACTAGTATCTACTTGGCCAAGATAGCTACTAACAACAAAGAGCATGCAAGATCATAAACAACATAGAGATAACATAAGATAAATTTCAGAACATCAACTTAACATAACACCAATATTCATCGGATCCCAACAAACACAACATGTAGAATTACATAAAGATGAACTCGATCATGTAGGGCAGCTCACGAGATCTAAACATGAAGCACATGGTGGAGAAGACAACCATCTAGCTACTGCTATGGACCCATAGTCCAAGGTAGACTACTCACTCATCGCGCCGGAGGCAAGCATGGCGATGAAGAATACCTCTGGTGGCGATTCCCCTCTCCGGCAGGGTGCCGGGAAGAGCTTATGCACCCTCCCGATCTCGGGTCGACGACGGCGGCGGATCGCGATGTGTTTCTAGAAAATTGATCGGGTCTTTAGGTTTTTCCCGTTGGGGGGTCTTTATAGGTGAAGGGGCAGCGTCAGGAGTGGACCAGGGCACCCTCACCATAGGTGGGCGTGGCCAGGGGCTGGGCCGCGCCCCCTGGTGGTGAGGCTGGCCCCTAGCCCCTATCCGTGTCATCTTTGGTCTTCGCAAAGCTTTGGTAAAAATAGGAGGTTCGGCTTTTGTTTTGTCCAATTCCGAGAATATTTCCAGTGTAACTTTTCTGAAACACAAAAACAGCAGAAAATAGGGAACTGGCACTGTGGCATCTTCTTAATAGGTTAGTTCCGAAAAATGCATAAAAACGCCATGAAGTGTAACAAAACATAAAGCAAATGGTGTAAAAACAAGCATGGAGCATCAAAAATTATAGATATGTTTGAGACTTATCAAGCATCCCCAAGCTTAACTCCTGCTCGTCCTCAAGTAGGTAAGTGATAACAAAAGAATAATTTTTGAGGTGACATGCACCATCACAATCTTGATCATCTAGGTAAAGCATTGAGTGCTGAGATCAAAGAACTTAAAACATGGGCATGAAAGACATAATCTCAATAGAAGAAACTTAGCAACCATGTTATAACATGAAAAAGGAAAGTAAACGAAAGATCATGAAAAATGAATCAATGAAAGTCACGTGTGTATTTCAACCATATGGAAAAACATAGCAAATGGTTTTTAGCTTGTCCTTTATGGAATAGCAAAACATAAATGCATAGCACACCTTCAAGTTTAAGAGGGTGACTAGATACAAATAATTGAAGAACAAGTGAAACCAAAATAATGAATCAATCGATGATGAACTTTGGGACTATGCACATTAAACTCAGAATGACAACTATGCTCTCTTAGACGGTGCATAAAGGTAGAAGCTGGAGACTCAACATAAAAGTAAAAGAAAGGCTCTTCGCAGAGGGAAGCAGTGATTGCAAGTTTTATAAACCTTCAAAAATTATGGTACTTACTAGCTTTGAGCTCTCATTGCCCCCATCATAGGCATCTTGAATGGTTAAAGTTAATGCAAGTACAATTATGAAGCATATGCTTGACAAATCATAAGTTGAAAACCTCGTGTCCCGTGAAGTACGAATACCCAAACCTCATGCTACTCGACTTAGGGTCCCAAGCAAGCTCTTGTCATTGTAAGCATATGCGTATCATCGAGAACCGCCAACGGGGTACCTCCATGCCCGATGACATGGAACAAGCCCACATCAAAATGACAGGACAAATAGACAATAAACACCTTGGCATCTCTTTTATTTACCATCGGTATAGCTTTTTATTTTGAGATGCGTCGTCGAATGTCCACTATGGGCATGCTGTAAATTTCCACCACGAATTATGCATGGCTTAGATTAGCAGCCAAGGTGTTTCTCTAACACATATAAAAACTCCATGATCCCGCAAGATTCCCAACTTGTTTCACAACGCGAGTATCCATAAACAAAAGATCACGATATCAACTCAAATAAGAAGTGCAATGTTGAAAGCTTACCCCATGACGGCATGGTTTGGCTAATTTCCAACTTACAACTTGCAAGCATAACAACTCAACATAAGAGAGCCACAATGTCAAATTTTTAAAAGCGAGAAAAGTAAAGTGTGCCATCAGGTTCGTGAGAGCTTTACTGACTAATTTTCGCATAACACCAAAAAGAGTTTAATTTGAAGGATAGATAAAAGAAAGTCAAATGTACTTGGAATAGCAAATTGCTAATAGATATGTATGGTGGACACATTGGAGTAACTTGGTTTTTAGGAGTTGGATGCACGAGTAGAGATCATACTCAGTACAAAATGAGGGCTAGCAAAAGACTGGAAGCGACCAACTAAGAGAGCAATAACGGCCATAATCATGCATAGCGACAAAACATCATTGAAAGAAGCATAAAGTGGCATCACAAGTCAAAAACCAAATGATCATAGAGGCTATAGGCAACTTATTTTGTATTCAACATGTTGTAAGCATGCGCCAAGTCAACCCAAATAAAGCATCAAAGGAGAAAACCACAATAATGCTCTCATACAATAAAAAGGACGCATGATTTTTTCAAAGGCTCATTAAGCAATCTCAGTCATTTGAGACAAGTCATGCTACAGCAAAAATCACCAAGCATACTATCAAAAAGACATCAAGCACAACATGCAAAAGCCTAAGCCGCAGTCTAAACAAGCTCCTTTTTTTGTACCACTTTTTGCATTAAACTTTTTCTCTTTTCCAACACCATTCAAACCTTTTTAAAACAACTCTTTTGATGAAAACCAACATGGACCAGAGGTAAAAATACACCTTGATGCAAAGATATAACAAGATATGAACAAAAATCAAGGTGAAAAACGAAAGCTAAACACAGTAGTAGAAAAAGAGAACACTCGTTGAACGATAAGAGTGAAAACTAGAGTGTTCTTGGCAAAGAAAAATGAAGTAAATCTCCTCCAAAAGAAATTTGTTGGGGTCCAACCATTTATTGTAGCAAACAAAACAAAACTAAACTAAAAACAAAAGTAAAGACGCTCCAAGAAAAATGCATAGTGCATGAAGCAATAAAAATATAGTGTTTTGAAAGGTGACCTGATTTTTGCCGATGAAGAAGGGGTGCCTCGGGGGCATCCCCAAGCTTTGACGCTTGTACTTCTTGGATATTTCTTGGGGTGCGTGGGCATCCCCAAGCTTGAGCTTTTGTCCATTCTTCATCTCATCTCATCATTCTCCAATCCCTACACTTGAAAACTTCCTTCATACAAAACTCAACACAATTCTATTAGCAACTTTAGTGTAAGCATAATAATAAATCAACCCTTTTTGGTTCAGATTTCAACCCAAAACCACCACATATAAAGCATATATTACTGTAGCAACTTCCCCAAAAGTTCCGTGATCAAAAGAACTCAAAAAGAAAGGGATCGAGAGGCAAACACAAATAGTGGCAGAAATCTGTCAAAACAGAACAGCTGACAAAGGTCAATTTTTTTCGAGGGTTTTCTGTTGCTCAAATCAAAAAGTGCAAAACTAATGAAAGTTTGGATATGACCTGGGGCATATGCACAAGAAATCGCAGAACAAAAAGATATTCTGAGAATTTTCACAAATTTTTACGGTGCAGCACCGAAATCTGATTCAGGACAGCAACTTCCCCAAATCTTACCTCACTCAAATTAGAGGTTTCTCTTGGCACAAAAACGAAATAAAAATGATAAGGAGCGGTTATTACAGTAGTAATAACTTCCAAGACTCAAATAAAAGAAAAATAACTGAAAGTAAAATAATGGGTTATCTCCCAAGAGTGCTTTTCTTTAATGCCTTTAAGCTAGGCGCGGAAAGCAGAAATCAAGTAATATCAAGCGATGAAACATCAAGTTCATAATTTGCTCTAAGAATAGAGTCAAAAAGTAATTTATTTATCTTCCTAGGGAAGTGTTCCATACCTTTCTTGAGTGGAAAATGATATATAATGGTGCCTTCCTTCATATCAATGATGGTACCTACAGTTCGAAGAAAAGGTCTTCCCAAAATAATAGGACATGAAGCATTGCATTCAACATCCATAACAAGAAAATCAACGGGAACAAGGTTATTGTTAACCATAATAAGAACATCATTAATTCTTCCCAAAGGTTTCTTCTTAGCAACATCAGCAGGAGGAGTATCAAAATAACACTTTTCAAACGGTGGTAAATCAAGCATATCATAATTTTTTCTAGGCATAATAGAAATACTAGCACCTAGATCACATAAAGCATGACAATCAGAACCATTAACATGCATATCAATGATGGGCTCCTAACCATCTTCTAACTTCTTGGGAATAGAAGCTTTTTGCTCAACTTTTCCTCCCTAATTTTCATGAGAGCATTGGTAATATGCTTAGTAAAAGCAACATTTATAGAACTAGCATTGGTACTCAAAGCAAGCTTTTGCAAGAACAAAATAACTTCAGATATATTGTATCCATCAACATCAAAATCATTAAAAGAAATAGAGCTATCATCTCCCACACTCTGAAATTTTTTAGCACTTTTATTAGAAAAAGTTTTAGCAGTTTTAGGCTTTTTAGTACAAGGAGTAGGAGTTTTCTCTACACCAATCAAAGTAAGAGGATTGCTAGCATTTGGAATAACATCATTAGAGGTGGTAATAGTACATACCTTCATCTTTCTAGCCATCTTATCTTCTCTTTCCCACCTGGCATGCAATTCTGCTAACATCCTAACATTTTCATCAATTTTAACTTGGATGGCATTAGTAGTGGCAAAAAGATCAGGCTTAGCAGACATTCTGTTAATCAAAGAAGATTGCACATCAGACAAAGATGAAATATTGGTTTCATCTTTAGAAACCTTAGCTTGCAACTCAGGAATAGCCTTGTTTAAATTTTCAAGTTGATGACTAATAGTCCTCAACAGAGCTGATTGCTCCTCCATGGTCTTGGTGAAAGCCCTGTTCTGCTCATATTGCATCTGCCTGAAATTCTTGGTAGCCTTTTCAAGTTCTAAAATCCTTTCTTCACTAGGCATTTTAGGTCTACCAAAATAGCTATTATCACCATTAGAAGGAAACGGCCTATAATTGTTACTAGCCAAATTGTTCCTATAAGCATTGTTGTTAAAATTATTATTTTTAGTGAAGTTTACATCAACATGCTCTTCTTGAGCAACCAAAGAGGCTAAAGGAACATTATTAGGATCAACATGAGCTCTATCATTAGAAAGCATAAGCATAATAGCATCAATCTTATCACTCAATGAAGAGGTTTTCTCAACAGAATTTACCTTCTTACCTTGTGGAGCTCTATCAGTGTGCCATTTAGAATAATTTACCATCATGTTGTCGAGAAGCTTTGTTGCGGCGCCCAAGGTAAGGGACATAAAAGTGCCTCCAGCAGCTGAATCCAATAGGTTCCTTGAAGAAAAGTTCAGTCCTGCAACATGTTCTTTATCAAACTATCTAAACTTCATAATATCACTACACAAAGCTATAATCTTAGCAGGAGGATAGTATTTTCCAATAAAAGCATCCTTACACTTAGTCCATGAATCAATACTATTTTTAGGCAAAGATAGCAACCAATCCTTAGCTTTTCCTCTTAAAGAAAAAGGAAACAAATTAAGCTTAATAATATCACCTTCTACATCCTTATATTTTTGCATCTCACATAGCTCAACAAAATTGTTGAGATGAGCTGCAGCATCATCAGTGCTAGCACCAGAAAATTGCTCTTTCATAACAAGGTTCAACAAAGCAGGTTTAATCTCATAAAAATTTGCAGTAGGAGTAGGTGGAGCAATAGGAGTGCAGATAAAGTCACTATTATTAGTGCTAGTAAAATCACACAACTTGGTGTTCTCATGAGTACCCATTCTAGCAAAACTAAAAGCAGACAAGTAAAAATAACAACTATAAGGAAACTAATTTTTTTGTGTTTTTGATAAAACGATGCAAGCAAAAATAAAGTAAAGCAAAACAAATAACAAAGTAAAAGATTGTGCGTGCGAGACTCCCCTTGCAGAAATCTTCTTTTTCCCTGGCAACGGCGCCAGAAAAAATGCTTGATGCGGGCAGATAACCACCCAGTTGGGAACCCCAAGAGGAAGGTATGATGAGCACAGTAGCAAGTCTTCCCTCAGTAAGAAACCGAGGTTTATCAAACCAGTAGGAAGAAGCCAAACTTCAGAAGGTGACGCCTGCTAGCTTCGCAGCAGGTTTGGACAATTTATAAGGCGCCTCTTCCAGGCCTTTGCTTTGCACCAGCAGCAACATGGAACCTGCACACAACACAACCAAGAACTTTGCTCCCAACTTACGATGAGGTTGTCAATCTCACCGGTTTGCTGTAAATAAAGGATTGAGCGTATCGAGTGGAAAGCAATAGTAATATGCGAGAAAGTAAACCGTGCGAGTAAAAGTAAACGGTAATAGCAATATAAAGGAAATTGGACCGGGGTCCACAATTCACTAGTGGTGTCTCTCCATAAGATAAATAATGACATGCTGGGTAAACAAATTACAGTTGGGCAATTGATAGAATAAAGATAACGTGCATATGTCATGAGGATCACTATGAGATTTACTCTGGGCATTACAACAAAATACATAGACCGCCATCCAACTGCATCTATGACTAATAATCCACTCGCGGGGAATCATCCGAGGACCCCTGGAGTATTAAGTTGCGAACAACAGATAATTGCATTAAGCAAAGTGTGTAATGTAAACAAAGCAAATGTCCTTGGACACAAGATTGTTGTTTTCTCCCTAGTGGCAACAACACATCTACAACCTTAGAGGTTTCTGTCACTCCCCCAGATTAAATAGAGGCATGAACCCAACTATCGAGCATAAATACCCCCTCTTGGAGTCACTAGTATCTACTTGGCCAAGATAGATACTAACAACGGAGAGCATGCAAGATCATAAACAACATAGAGATAACATAAGATAAAATTCAGAACATCAACTAAATCATAACACCAATATTCATCGGATCCCAACAAACACAACATGTAGAATTATATAAAGATGATCTTGATCATGTAGGGCAGCTCACGATATCTTGCTAATAATCTGGGGCAGCTCACGATATCTTGCTAATAATCCACTCGCGGGGATATCGTCCGAACACCCCTCGAGTGTTAAGTTGCGAACAACAGATAACTGCATTAAGCAAAGTGTGTAATATAAACCAAGCGAATATCCTTGGACACAAGAATGTTATTTTTCCCCCTAGTGGGAACAACACATCTACAACCTTAGAGGTTTCTGTCACTCCCCCAGATTAAATAGAGGCATGAACCCAACTATCGAGCATAAATACCCCCTCTTGGAGTCACTAGTATCTACTTGGCCAAGATAGCTACTAACAACGGAGAGCATGCAAGATCATAAACAACATAGAGATAACATAAGATAAAATTCAGAACATCAACTAAATCATAACACCAATATTCATCGGATCCCAACAAACACAACATGTAGAATTACATAAAGATGATCTTGATCATGTAGGGCAGCTCACAAGATCTAAACATGAAGCACATGGTGGAGAAGACAACCATCTAGCTACTGCTATGGACCCATAGTCTAAGGTAGACTACTCACTCATCGCGCCGGAGGCAAGCATGGCGATGAAGAAGACCTCCGATGGTGATTCCCCTCTCCGGCAGGGTGCCAGGAAGAGCTTCTGGACCCTCCCGATCTCGGGTCGATGACGACGGCAGATCGTGATGTGTTTCTGGAAAATTGATTGGGTCTTTAGGTTTTTCCCGTCGGGGGGGTCTTTATAGGTGGAAGGGCGGCGTCTGGAGTGGGCCAGGGCGGCCTCACCACTAGGGGGCACGGGCCAGGGGCTGGCCGCGCCACCCTAGGGTGTGGCTGGCCTGTGGCCCCCCTCTGTCTCCTCTTCGGTCTTCTGGAAGTTTTTTAAATAATAGGAGGTTCGGCTTTTGTTTTGTCCAATTCCGAGAATATTTCATGTGTAACTTTCCTAAAACACAAAAATAGCAGAAAACAGGGAACTGGCACTGTGGCATATCGTTAATAGGTTAGTTCCGGAAAATGCATAAGAACGCCACAAAGTGTAACAAAACATAAAGAAAATGGTGTAAAAACAAGAATGGAGCATCAAAAATTATAGATACGTTTGAGACGTATCAATGACTAAGCTCGAGATTCATGAATTCTATTTGTAAGCCTTGTTTGACTATTTCAATGCCGAAAATCTTTGAGTTGTTTTTTCAACTAGTCGCAAATCTCTCCCAATGGGAGTGAAGTAGTGATATTACTTCGGCTGATGCTGTCGATAACAAAGTCGATATTTCTTATCGTTATCGGGTGCACGACCAATGCTCCCTATGGTAGCAGCCCCCGAGGCTATAGTCGAAATTTTTTCGAGTATAGGCTCTAGCATAATGTCATCTTGTCTTTTGTAGCTTCATTGTTCTTGTGTTAATTTCGTCGGGTGCGCGACTAGCGCTCCCGATGGTACTAGCCCCCAAGGCTATAAGGGGGTGCTTGTAGCCTGTTATAGACTCAAATATCTCTTTTGTACAACTTGTCTTTATGGAATTTATTAAATCCTTCTCCTCCCTTCATATTTTTCCATTATTTTTGTTCCTTTTGATGGAATATTGGAGGCCCGTGATTTAGTTGGACCTCCAGTTTGTAAAGGCCCACTAAAGGCAACTTATAAATAAGGCCCCCTTGTATCATCAGGGAAAACACTAATTCATGCACTGTAGGTCTTCTCCGCCGCATCATCTTCATCCCCCAAATCTTGCTTAGGGTTTCTTCCACTCTTGCCTCACCAATCTATTAGCGGATCTTCTAATGGCAGACGTTGGTGTTATCGATCTGGACACCGGTGCCATGGTGGAGAACCGTGGGTGTGGTCGTCCTCACAGCAGCAAGAACAAGCCCAAGGATGTTTCCATGGTGGCTTCGTCATCTTCCGCATCGATGAAGCGATGCCCCGACCGTCCATTAGGGAGTAAGAATAAGCCAAAGCCTTCTTCTCCTGCCCGATAGTCCATGGAGGCACACGCTGTGCGGCACAATGCTTCTCCTCCTCCTCCTGTCAATCTGTTCTCTTTTTTCATTATCGCTGGTGCTCAATGCCGTGAGCAGCAGCGTGTTCCTTTGAAGTTTACTCAATTCATGGACGGGCACGAGCTCCGTGAAGCCATCCTTCACGAAGAATCTGGTGGAGGAACTCCATACGAGGTGGAGGTATATTATGACGGCCGTGGCGAGATGTTCTTCAGGGGCGGGTGGCCCCAATTTGCAGAGGATCATGACCTGCATCAAGGCTTTTTATGCTCTTCAATTCCCATTGTGGCACGCCCAAATTTGACGTGAAGATCTTCGATGGGACACAGTGCCAAAAGAAGTATGAAGCCGAAGTGCATTTTCAGTAGTCGTTATCTGCTTTTGATGTAATCTTTATGCCATGTACTTTAGTCATTTTATGTAATAAATATTTTATGTGAACAATGCTTATGTTCTTTTACTTGACAAAAAACCAAGGGAATAGACAATGTTCCGAGGTGTTTTCTCGAGCACTGATGTGCTTTTTATGTGTCTGGCAGTCATGCTTTCATTGCATACTTACTTATCGAGTTTATTTTCATGGACAATTCCATAATTACTCATGAGAAAACATGTTGACATGATCTCAATAATATTCATACTATTTATCATAATGACTCGAGGGTCGAAGTCCCTAAGCGGAAAATGTTAACATACTTTTACATATCATAGAGTCGACCCAAGAAAACCCAACTTGTGGCCTCGTTGTCTGGGTTTTAGGGGGGTCATAACTCGAAGTTTTTTATTCTTGACGACGTAGATTTTTGCCAGTGACGCCTTCTATGCGTAAAAACGCCAAAGTTACTCTGCATTCCACGGGTTACTTTCGTCTTTGCCCGTCTTCTTGTCTTGCAGTCGATACGCTCCTCCTGGTATGACTTCTGTAACTATATAGGGTCCCACCCATGGTGATTCTAACTTGCCATGGTCGTCCTGCTTGAGTCGTAAGACTAGGTCTCCCACTACGAAAGAGCGGGGGCGAACTCGAGTATTGTGATAATTTCGCAGACTTTGCTGATATTGTGTAGCTCTGGCCAACACTACATCTCTTGCTTCATCGAGTGTGTCGACGTCGTCTTGAAGTGCCTCAGTAGAAGTTGTTTCGTCATAAGCCGCAATTCTGGGGGCTTCATGAGTAATTTCAACTGGAAGCACGGCTTCTGCGCCATGGACCAGAAAGAAAGGTGTCTCTTGAGTGGCTGCATTAGGTGTAGTTCTTAGACTCCAAAGCACGGAGGGTAACTCATCTACCCAAGCGTGCTTGGCTTTCTCTAGTGGTGCTAGTGACCTTTTCTTTATTCTATTGCATATTAGGCCGTTTGCTTTTTCGACTTGTCCGTTTGTCTTTGGATGTGCTATAGATGCAAACTTCAATTTGATCCCCATACTTTCACTGTAATTTTTGAATTCTTTGGATATGAAATTCGTGCCATTATCTGTGATAATGCTATGCGGTACTCCAAAGCAAAATACTATCGATTTGATGAAGTTGATTGCTACTGTAAAATCCTGAGATGTTACTAGGACTGGCTCTACCCACTTGGTGAATTTGTCGACTGCTACTAACATGTAGACGTGCTCTCCTAGCCATGACTTGTGCAATTTCCCTACCATGTCCAACCCCCATTGTGCAAAGGGCCACGACAGTGGTATTGGCTGAAGCTCTACTGCTGGTGCGTGTGGTCTGGATTTGAATCGTTGGCAAGCTTCACACCTTCGGACGATGTCCTTTGCATCTTCGATTGCTGTCAACCAGTAGAATCCTCCGCGAAAAGCTTTGGCTGCTATGGCTCTGCTACTGGCGTAATGGCCGCAGACTCCTACGTGGTTGTCTTTTAATATGACTTAACCTTCCTGAGGGGTGACGCATCGCTGTAATACGCCGGTTATACTTTTCTTGTACAACTTTCCTTGTAGTACGACAAAAGCTTTGGATCGTCATATTATCCTACATGCTTCGATTGTATCTTCGGGTAGTGTTTTGTTCATTATGTATGCTAAGTATGGCTGCATCCAAGTTTCTTCAATCATCATGACCTCCTCTGGTTCTGCTGTGCTCTCCGTTCCTGATTTTCTAGCCCCCGAGCTTGTTGTTGCAAAATGGTTTAATTCTCCCAGACTTGAAGTTTTGCTGCCTTTTATTGATCTCTCGATGATTTCCTCCCAAAATACTCATGGTGGTAAGGGCAAGCATTGGGACCCGATGTTTGCTAGATTATCGGCTTCCTCATTGCTGGCTCTGCTGATATGTGAGACTTTGCATCTGTCAAAAGTTCCTTCCAGGTAGTAGTACAAATTTTGGTATGTTGTCATGTTGTCGCTAATGGTGTCACAACGGTTCATCACTTGCTGGACCACCAGATTTGAGTCCCCAAATATTTTTAGTAGAGTTGCTCCACACGCTTTGGCCATCTTCATGCCGTGAAGCAGGGCCTCGTACTCGGCTTCGTTATTAGAAGCTTGCAAGAAAATCATCCTTAGCACATATTTTACCTTGTCTCCTTGCGGAGATATTAAGACTACTCCTGCTCCTCCTCCTTGAATCCTTTTCGATCCATCAAAGTACATTGTCCAAACACTCGACATGTCAGGTGGTCCTGTATTTTGTAGTTCTAGCCATTTTTCTATGAAGTCTGGCAGCACTTGAGCTTTGATAGCTTTTCTTTTCTCGTACGTGATGTCTAGAGGGGAGAGTTTGATTCCCCATAAGGAGACACGTCCTGTTGCTTAAGGATTGTTTAGTATATTTGATAGTGGGGCCTCGTTAATCACTATAATCAGATGCACTGCAAAATACTGCCGTAACTTCCGTGTTGTTGTGAATACGATGGATGCTAATTTTTTATAATGTGGGTAGCGATGTTTAGATGGCGATAAGACTTCGCTGAGGAAGTATACTGGTCGCTGGACTCCGTGCGCCTTCCCTTCTTCGCTTTGTTCGACTACAAACACCGTGCTCACCACCTGATGCGTAGCGGTGATGTATAGTAGCAATGGCTCTCTTTCCTTCGGTGTGACCAGCACTGGTGGTGTGGAAAGCACTTTTTTTAGCTGCGGGAACGCTGCGTCTGCCTCTTCTGTCCACTCGAATTTTTTATCTGACTTTTTCATGAGTGCATAGAAAGGGAGGGCCTTTTCTTCTAGCCTTGTGACGAATTGACTCAGTGCTGCTACGCATCCTGTAAGTTGCTGTACTTCGTGGAGCTTAGCTAGTTTCCCCATTGTTAGTATTGCCTGGATTTTCTCTGGGTTTGCTTCTATTCCTCTTACCGATACCAGGAATCCCAAAAGTTGTCCTGTGGAAACACCAAAAGAACACTTTGTCGTGTCGAGCTTTAGCTTGTTGATACGTCTCAAACGTATCTATAATTTTTCATGCTCCATGCTTGTTCTTACACCATTTGCTTAGTGTTTTGTTACACTTCGTGGCGTTTTTATACATTTTCTGGACCTAACCTATTAACAAGATGCCACAGTGCCAGTTCCCTGTTTTCTGCTGTTTTTGTGTTTCAGAAAAGTTACACAGGAAATATTCTCGGAATTGGACGAAACAAAAGCCAAACCTCCCAATATTTAACGAAGCTTCCATAAGACCGAAGAGGAGATGGAGAGGGGCCAGCCTCACCACCAGGGGGCGTGGCCCAGCCCTTGGCCGCGCCGCCCTATGGTGAGGGCGCTCTGGTCCACCTCTGACGATGCCCCTTCGCCTATAAAGACCCCTCGACAGGAAAAACCAAAAGACCCAATCAATTTTCCAGAAACACATCGCGATCCGCCGCCGTCGTTGACCCGAGATCGGGAGGGTCCAGAAGCTCTTCCCGGCACCCTGCCGGAGAGGGGAATCGCCACCGAAGGTCTTCTTCATTGCCATGCTTGCCTCTGGCGCGATGAGTGAGTAGTCTACCTTGGACTATAGGTCCATAGCAGTAGCTAGATGGTTGTCTTCTCCACCATGTGCTTCATGTTTAGATCTCGTGAGCTGCCTTACATGATCGAGACTACCTTTATGTAATTCTACATGCTGTGTTTGTTGGGATCCGATGAATATTAGTGTTATGTTAAGTTGATGTGTTGAATATTATCTTAGGTTATCTCTATGTTGTTTATGATCTTGCATGCTCTCCGTTGTTAGTAGCTATCTTGGCCAAGTAGATACTAGTGACTCCAAGAGGGGGTATTTATGCTCGATAGTTGGGTTCATGCCTCTATTTAATCTGGGGGAGTGACAGAGACCTCTAAGGTTGTAGATGTGCTGTTGCCACTAGGGAGAAAACAACATTCTTGTGTCCAAGGACATTCGTTTTGTTTACATTACACACTTTGCTTAATGCACTTATCTGTTGTTCGCAACATAATACTCGAGGGGTGTTCGGACGATATCCCTGCGAGTGGATTATTAGTCATAGATGCAGTTGGATGGCGGTCTATGTATTTTGTTGTAATGCCCATAGTAAATCTCATAGTGATCCTCGTGACATATGCACGTTATCTTTATTCTATCAATTGCCCAACTGTAATTTGTTTACCCAGCATGTTGTTATTTATCTTATGGAGAGACACCACTAGTGAACTCTGGACCCCGGTCCAATTTCCTTTACATTGCTATTACTGTTTACTTTTACTCGCACTGTTTACTTTCTCGCATACTACTATTGTTTTCCACTCGATAAGCTCAATCCTTTGTTTACAGCAAACCGGTGAGATTGACAACCTCATCGTAAGTTGGGAGCAAAGTTCTTGGTTGTGTTGTGTGCAGGTTCCACGTTGCTACTAGTTGAAGATGCACCAACAAGTATCGTAAATGGTGCCCTTGCTGGAGTGTCACGAAGATAGCAAGCATCATCTTTTGAAGTTTGTCTTTTTCCTACTGGATCGACAAACCTCGGTTTCTTATTGAGGGAAAAAATTGCTACTGTGCTCATCATACCTTCCTCTTGGGGTTCCCAACTGGGTGGTTATTCTGCCCGCATCAAGCTGTTTTTTGGGCGCCGTTGCCGGGGAAAAAGAAGATTTCTGCAAGGGGAGTTTCGCACGCACATCCTTTACTTTGTTTTAGTTTTGCTTTACTTTATTTTTTTGCTTGCATCATTTTATCAAAAATACAAAAAAATAGTTTCCTTTATAGTTGTTTATCATGTCTAGTTTAGTTGCTACTACTATGTCGCCTGAGGAAATGATCTTCACTTTCAAACAAAAGAGTGAGGAAAGCTTTAAAGAAGCTTGGTCTAGAATTTATGATTGGCATGGAAAAACTGAACCGAAAATGACTTTGAGTTTGCTTCTTAGTTGCTTTTACTTTGGACTTGCTCTTCGTTATAGATATGCTTTGGATGCTACTGCAGAAGGAGATTTCCTTCATTGTGATGAAGATCAAGCCTTCAATATTATAAAAAAGTTGATTACAATTTATAGCATGCCAACTGATTTTGATTCCTCTCTTGTGAGCATTTTTAATAGACTTAATACTCTTGAGACTCACACTGCTTGTTTGAATAATTGCTATAGTACTTTGCGCCAGCATTTTGATTATGTGCCAACAAATTCTGAACCATCAAGTTGGTATCCTACGGTAAAAATCACCATTGGTGGTGAAACTTTTCATGCTCGTTGTGATATTATGTCTGAATTTTGTCTTAAGCCAAAGGATGTTTATGAATCTTTGAGTCTTTGGAAACTTTCTGAGGGGGGAGAAGAAATTTCTCTTACTAATAATGCAACTATATTTCCCATTGGAATAGCTGAAGGACTTTATACAAAAGTCCTAGGAAGAATGGTATCTACTGATTATCTTGTTATTGAATGTGTAGGAAAAGGACAAATCACGCTTGGAAGGTCTCTACTGAAGCTCCTGGGCGCCGTTATAGATGTGGGAAAAGGCAACATAAGATTCATGTCTCCACCTTGCAATAGTCACGTCTTTCCTAGAGTCAAGAGCAAAGGTACGAAAGGAAGACGTAAGGCACCCGTTGACCCTAATGCTTCATCACTTGATATTACTTGATTTCTACCTTTCTGCGCCTAGCTCAAAGGCGTTAAAGAAAAGCACTCTTGGGAGATAACCAATTGTTTTACTTTCAGTTCTTTTTCTTTTATTTGAGTCTTGGAAGTTATTACTACTGTAATAACTGCTCATTTTTATTTTTATTTCGTTGTTGTGCCAAGAGAAACCTCTAATTTGAGTGAGGTAAGATTTGGGGAAGTTGCTGTCCTGAAACAGATTTTGGTGCTGCACCGTAAAAATTCGTGAAAATTCTCAGAATATCTTTTTGACCTGCGATTTCTTGTGCATATGCCCCAGGTTATATCCAAACTTTCATTAGTTTTACACTTTTTGATTTGAGCAACAGAAAACCCTCGAAAAATTCGACCTTTGTCAGCTGTTCTGTTTTGACAGATTTCTGCCACTATTTGTGTTTGCCTCTCGATCGCTTTCTTTTTTAGTACTTTTGATCACGGAACATTTGGGGAAGTTGCTACAGTAGTATATCCTTTATATGTGGTGGTTTTGAGTTTAAATCTGAACCAAAAAGGGGTTGATTCAATGTTATGCTTACACTAATGTTGCTAATAGAATTGTGTTGAGTTTTGTATGAAGGAAGTTTTCAAGTGTAGGGATTGGAGAATGATGAGATGAGTTAAAGAATGGAAAAAAGCTCAAGCTTGGGGATGCCCACGCACCCCAAGAAATATCCAAGAGGTACAAGCATCAAAGCTTGGGGATACCCCCGATGCACCCCTTCTTCATCGGCAAAAATCAGGTCACCTTTCAACACACTATATTTTTCTTGCTTCATGCACTATGCGTTTTTCTTGGAGCGTCTTTACTTTAGTTTTCAGTTTTGTTTTGTTTTGTTTGCTTCAATAAATGGTTGTACCCCAACAAATTTCTTTTGGAGAAGTTGCCTTGCTTTTCATTTGCCAAGAACACTCTGTTTTTCACTCTTATCGTTCAACGAGTGTTCTCTTTTTCTGCTACTGCGTTTAGCTTTCGTTTTTCACCTTGATTTGTGTTCAGATCTTGTTATATCTTTGCATCAAGGTGTATTTTGACCTCTGGTCCATGTTGGTTTTCATCAAAAGAGTTATTTCAAAAAGGTTCGAATGGTGTTGGAAAAGAGAAAAAGTTTCATGCAAAAAAGTGGTACAAAAAGGAGCTTGTTTAGACTGCGGCTTAGGCTTTTGCATCTCGTGCTTGATGTCATTTTGATAGTATGCTTAGTGGTTTTGCTGTAGCATGACTTGTCTCAAATGACTGAGATTGCTTAATGAGCCTTTGAAAAAATCATGCGTTGTTTTTATTATTTGGAAGCATTAATTTGGTTTTCTCCTTGATGCTTTATTTGGGTTGACTTGGCACATGCTTACACATGTTTGACTCATACAAAGTCGCCATAAGCCTCTATGATCATTTAGTTTTTGACTTTTGATGCCACCTTATTCTTCTCTTAATGATGTTTTGTCGCTATGCATGATTATGGCTGTTATTGCTCTCTTAGTTGGTCGCTCCCAGTCTTTTGCTAGCCCTCACTTTGTACTGAGTATGAGCTCTACTCGTGCATCCAACTCCTAAAAACCAAGTTTGCAATTGTGTCCACTATAAATTCCTATGCATGGTATTTGTAAGCCATTCCAAGTAAATTTTTATGTGCTACCTTTCAAAAAAAACCTTCAAAGCACTTCTCATTTTGTGACACTGTTTTCAGCTCATGGGGACGTAGTGGTCGGATTTGCTATCTTCCATATTGTTTATTCCAAAAAGAAAAAAAAAGGAAAAAGAAAAAAAGGCACTCCTCCATGGTATGTGAATGTTGGTGGGCACCCGATGGAATCGGTTAGCCATGGTTTGTGAAAGGAAAAAAGGTGGGGAGGAGTGCCAAGCTTTATAAAAGAGCACAAAAGTGCCAATCTCTCTCAAAAACTTGCTTCATTTTTGTATCGAAGATAGTAAGAACCCCATTGCCAGTCGTTGACAAAGACAACCACCTCTCAAAACCTAATTTTTATCTCTCTATTTTACAAATGAAAAGCTCTAGCACATGTTTAATCACTGCTTCCCTCTGCGAAGGGCCTTTCTTTTACTTTTATGTTGAGTCTCCACCTTCTACCTTTATGCACCGTCTAAGAGAGCATAGTTGTCATTCTGAGTATAATGTGCATTGTCCCAAAGTTATCATTGATTGATTCATGATTATGGTTTGACTTGTTCTTAAATTATTTGTATCTAGTCGCGCCCTCTTAAACTTGAAGGTGTCCTATGCATTTATGTTTTGCTATTCCATGAAGGACAAGCTGAAAACCATTTGCTATATTTTTACATATGATTTGAACACACGTTTGACTTTCATTGTTTCATTTTTCATTATCTTTTGTTTGTGTTCTTTTTCATGTTATAACATGGTTGCTAAGTTTCGTCTATCAAGATTACGTCTTTCATGCCCATGTTTTAAGTTCTTTTGATCCCAGCACTCAATGCTTATATAGATGATCAAGATTGTGTTGGTGCATATCACCTCAAAAATTATTCTTTTTTATCACTTACCTAGTCGAGGACGAGCAGGAGTTAAGCTTGGGGATGCTTGATACGTCTCAAACGTATCTATAATTTTTGATGCTCCATGCTTGTTCTTACACCATTTGCTTAGTGTTTTGTTACACTTCGTGGTGTTTTTATGCATTTTCCGGAACTAACCTATTAACAAGATGCCACAGTGCTAGTTTCCTGTTTTCTGCTGTTTCTGTGTTTTAGAAAAGTTACACAGGAAATATTCTCGGAATTGGACGAAACAAAAGCCGAACCTTCCAATATTTAACGAAGCTTCCAGAAGACCGAAGAGGAGACGGAGAGGGGCCAGGGGCCAGCCTCACCACCAGGGGGTGTGGCCCAGCCCTTGGCCGTGCCGCCCTATGGTGAGGGCGCCCTGGTCCACCTCTGATGCTGCCCCTTTCGCTTATAAAGACCTCCCAACGGGAAAAACCTAAAGACCCGATCAATTTTCCAGAAACACATCGCGATCCGCCGCCGTCATCGACCCGAGATCGGGAGGGTCCAGAAGCTCTTCCCGGCACCCTGCCAGAGAGGGGAATCGCCACCAGAGGTCTTCTTCATTGCCATGCTTGCCTCCGGCGCGATGAGTGAGTAGTCTACCTTGGACTATGGGTCCATAGCAGTAGCTAGATGGTTGTCTTCTCCACCATGTGCTTCATGTTTAGATCTCGTGAGCTGCCTTACATGATCGAGACTACCTTTATATAATTCTACATGTTGTGTTTGTTGGGATCCGATGAATATTGGTGTTATGTTAAGTTGATATGCTGAATATTATCTTATGTTATCTCTATGTTGTTTATGATCTTGCATGCTCTCCGTTGTTAGTAGCTATCTTGGCCAAGTAGATACTAGTGACTCCAAGAGGGGGTATTTATGCTCGATAGTTGGGTTCATGCCGTTATTTAATCTGGGGGAGTGACAGAAACCTCTAAGGTTGTAGATGTGCTATTGCCACTAGGGAGAAAACAACATTCTTGTGTCCAAGGACATTCGTTTTGTTTACATTACACACTTTGCTTAATGTAGTTATCTGTTGTTCGCAACTTAATACTCGAGGGGTGTTCGGACGATATCCCTGTGAGTGGATTATTAGTCATAGATGCAGTTGGATGGCGGTCTATGTATTTTGTTGTAATACCCAGAGTAAATCTCATAGTGATCCTCGTGACATATGCATGTTATCTTTATTCTATCAATTGCCCAACTGTAATTTGTTTACCCAACATGTTGTTATTTATCTTATGGAGAGACACCACTAGTGAACTGTGGACCCTGATCCAATTTCCTTTACATTGCTATTACTGTTTACTTTTACTCGCACTGTTTACTTTCTCGCATACTACTATTGTTTTCCACTCGATACGCTCAATCCTTTGTTTACAGCAAACCGGTGAGATTGACAACTTCATCATAAGTTGGGAGCAAAGTTCTTGGTTGTGTTGTGTGCAGGTTCCACGTTGCTGCTAGTTGAAGACGTGCCAACATGTACGTAAACGGCGCCCTTGCTGGAGTGTCACGAAGCTAGCAAGTATCACCTTCTGAAGTTTGGCTTTTTCCTACTAGATCGACAAACCTCGGTTTCTTATTGAGGGAAAGACTTGCTACTGTGCTCATCATACCTTCCTCTTGGGGTTCCCAACTGGGTGGTTATTCTGCCCGCATCACTTGTACCTGTCGAGGTTGTTGAAAGTTTCCTGCAGGTCACTGATTAGAGACTCCTCTTTTCTCGTGGTGATGACCATGTCGTCGATGTATACTTGGATGTTGCGGTCTATTTGGCTTCCGAGGCAATTTTGCATCATCCGTTGACAGGTTGCTCCTGCATTCTTGAGGCCGAAAGGCATGACTTGATAACAAAAGACATTGTATGGTGTGATGAAGGCTGTTTTTTCTTCATCTTGTTTTTCAACTTTATCTGGTTGTAGCCAGAATATGTGTCCAGAAAGGAAAGCCTCGCACATCCTGCTGTTGAGTCAATTATTTGATCTATGCGCGGTAGCGGAAAGGGGTCTTAGGACAATGCTTGTTGAGAGATGTGTAATCAACACATACTCGCCACACGTCTGTATTTTTGTAACATCCCAAGTTTTTATCAAATTTTAGATTATAAAAATATATTTTATTTGCATTGATTGAATTTTCACAAGGAATTAAAACTTTTGAGTTTATTTAAGATAATGAATTTCAGAAACTTTTCAAAACTTTCCTTTGTTGCTTGAGAAATTGGTTTGAGAAAATAAAATTTCAAAATATTAATTTGCATTTATTCAAATCTTATGCAAGCATCCTTGCAAGAGAATTATTAATAAGGGTTTAATACCAAGTAAAGTTTTGAATTACTAAAAATATGATTTAAAATAAAGTTCAAAAGTTATTTTATTAGAGTTTATCTTCTGAATTTAAAAGAAAGTATTTTGAAAACCCTAATTTCATTCTTCATTTGCAATAAAGCCTCATAGGCTAAATTTATAGGGATTTCTATTTTCGTGCCCTCAGGTCGTTAGTTGTACTCAGTTTTCCCCAGCCGCTTAACTTTTCCTCAGTTTTCCCATCGCTCTAGTTTGAAACCCCTCGCAGACGCTCGGACGGGAGGGTTGCGGTCTGGTCAGAGGCCTTAGACCGTTACCGGTGATGGCTAGGGAGCCGCGGTGGTTTTGAATGGACCATTGCTTTTGAATTGTGTTGACTGTTGACCCAATGAGACACGTCGGACTGGCGGTCTGTCACTCACCCAAAGCTTTCCCCTCCGCCCGAGACTGGAAGAGCTCACAAACCGCCCCTCCGCCGCCACGCCGTCCTGCCCTCCTACCTTATGGCGTCGTCCGCCACTGAGCCGCCCCCGCCCCCACCACCAGCCCCGGGAGGCGGAGAGGGCTCCGCCGCCACTAGATCTAGATCTACCCCTATGGCGGTAGAGTTTGTACATCCGTCTAATGTGCCGATTATGCCCCTCAACAGCGGAGAAGATTGGGAATTGGAGGGATCTAACGCATGGATTCCATCTGGGTAAGCATCGTCTGCCTATGTGAATTAAGAGTACGCAGTTTTTGAGTGTGAATCGTTGTTGCTCAACTAACTGCGTTGCTTTTTGAATAGGATTGATCCAGCACTGGCTTTTCGGCTGGTGGTTAGGCTGGATACTAGCTTTTTGCGTGATTCTGAACGCAATGTGACCGGATTTTACATCCCAGCGGTGGTTGCAACTACCATCTCGTTGAGGTATTTAAAAGATAACATCTGCGCTCGGTACCCCTGGGGCGCTGGCGATTCAATTGATTTCCAATATTTCAACAGCACGGAGGGAAGATTTGTTCCACTAATTTCCGACGACGATCTGGGAATTCTTTTTGCTTTAAATGATTCTTGCCGTGTCGGTAAAATTCGAATCCATGTGGACAGGGTCCAGGCATCATCTGGTGTTGGGGCATCATCAGGTGGTCGGGCATCATGTCTCTCTAGTGTTGCTGCCTCTGCTAATCGTGTGCGCCGCCCCGCTCCTTGTAGGTCCACAGCAGCACCATCTGTCCCCAGTGCTAGTGGTAGCCAGATTGTTCCTGCGGTCGATGTGGAGGACGATGCAGAGATTGAGGATCCATCTCCTCAAGATGATGAGGATGAGTTTATGTTTCCTGAATTGGTAGATCAATGCAGTAAGCAGGCAATGGAGGATCAATACATGGAAGATATTGCACAAGGTGCCAGATTTGATGACACTGATGATGAAGAGAAGGATGAGAACAATGACAGCCTTGTTTTAGCCGATTACGAAGACGATGACTTGCCAACAATTGAGTGGAACAGGGAGGATCCTCAGCTTGCAGAAGGCACCATATTTCAAACGATGATGGACTACCGTAATGCAATTACTATATATTGCATTCTCACCAAGAATGATTATGAGGTTATTAAAAGTGAGCCAGGTAGGTTCACAGTTAAGTGCCCATACAAGAGGTGTAGGTGGAGGCTGCATGCATCCACAATGCTCAGAAGCACCGTGGTTCAGGTACTACGCCAACCAGTTGTGTATTTTAGATCACGGTGTAAAATTTGTTAACTGTTACTGACATCCCTTATAATTATGTTTCAGATAAAGAAGAACTCGATCGACCATACTTGTCCACCTCGAGCGGGAGCGCCAGAGGAGAAATCAAAGCTAGCGAAGACTAGGTGGTTGGCAGATGCAATCATAGATTGGCTGAGAGAAACTCCAACACTTGGTCCAACAGCACTCATAAAATTGATATCTGATAAGTTTACTATAAACATACCTTACATGAGGATGTTCTATGCAAATGAAATGGCTCTTGACAGGATAAATGGTCCATGGAATGAAAGCTTTTAGTTGCTTTACACTTTCAAAGCTGAAGTGGAGATGGCTAGTCCAGGCAGTGTTGTAGCGATAGACAAGCATACAGTTCCCTACAAATTGAAAAGCGGGGATGATGCAGAAGGAATGTTTTAGAAGGGCTTTTGTTTGTTTCAAAGCATGCTAGAAAGGCTTTCTGGACGGTTGCAGGCCATATTTGGCCGTGGATGCAACAACTCTTCATGGCAGGTTTAAAGGACAGCTAGTTGCTGCTACTGCAATTGATGGACACAATTGGATGTTCCCTGTTGCTTATGGAGTTTTGGAGGTTGAGTCGGAGGAAAGTAGGACTTGGTTTCTGCAGAATTTGCGCGACCTTATAGGTCATCCACCAGGACTTACTATCCACACAGACGCTTGCAAAGGTTTGGAGAGTGCAGTAGAAGCAGTATTCCCTGGAGTGGAGCATAGGGAATGTATGCGACACTTGGTACAGAATTTTACAAAGAAATTCAAGGGTAAAGTTTATACTGACAACCTATGGCCAGCTGCATACACATGCAGCATTAGGAAGCATCTGTTTCATTTGGAAGTGTTGTATAAATAAAAAACTGGGGTGAAGGAGTACTTGGATGAACATCATGGTAGGGTGTGGTCAAGAAGCCAATTCAATGAAATTTGCAAGGTAGACTATGTAACAAGTAACCTTGCGGAGAGTTTCAATGCAAAGGTCAAGTCATTGAAAGGGCTTATGCCGTGGCAAATATTTGATAAGATTAGGCAGATGATCATGATAAAAATCGATCTGCGTCAAAGAATTGCAGCCACAAAATATGTTGGCCATCTCATGCTCCCATCTTTGATTAAGTCTTTGCATGCCAGGGCAAAACAATTGAAGATAAAATGCATCAGAAAAGGAATGGAGGCTGAGGTAACCTACACTGACAGTAAAAACAGGCAGTGGAGGTATCCAGTGAGTTTGGTTGATAGGACATGCCATTGTAGGCGATGGCAGATCCGTGGGATACCCTGCATACACGCATTGTTTTTCATGAGTGTTATAGCGGGTGCAGAAGGTGAAGTTGATCAGTATGTGTCAGAGTATTTCTCTGTTGCCAAATTTAGGGCTGCATATGCTATGAATGTTCCTACCTTGCTGGGAAAAGACGATTGAAGCCATCATCCACAACATCGCTGGGACGGCGCAGATCCAGCCCTCCTCCATGTCCGAGTTGATGGGGCTGGATCTACCTGAGGATGGCGCAGATCCAGCCCCCTCAGCCATGTTCGACGTCGCAAATTGGGATAAATTATGATAAATTTGTATTTTTCAATTTCAATTTGGGATAAAATTGTTCGAACTACTACCTCCGTGTCAAAAAAAGCTTCTCCACTTTCTCGATGTGTCCCTGTACATCTGAATGTATGATTTGAATTCTATCCCAACTTGATTGGGAAGATTGATATGTATTTGATCCGAGAGGCTGGTACATGCTTTCACTTTTGGGATCCCTTCACTTTTATAAGATGTTCATGCATGAAAATTATCGCGCACATTACTTAGCACAACTAGGAAATTGTACGACAAAATACAGTGGTTAGAGCCACACCAAAATACAGTGGTTAGAGCCATCTGCTGAATAACAATTCTATACTATCTAAATCATCTACCACAACCACATAACTGCTAGGACAGGGATGACACCTAATAAAACTGCCCAGATGAATCTACTTTTTGCCTCTCCCATCACTTGAAGTTCATGTTCTAGATTTTCTACCACTTCATCAAATACGGCAAGATCTGTCTCAAGTATCAACTTCTCATTGCGAATAAGCTCTGAATTCTTCTTTTCTTCCTTCACAGTACGCTTCAGCTCGAATATCATCAGGTTTTTATGGGCCAATTCATCACCTAAATTGGCCACCTTCTCCTCCAAATCCATCCTCTGGCTACACCACTGGGTTGATTCATCTTGGTATGCAATGTACCATGGATCATCGGCTTGCCTGGCGAACTGTAACAATAATGGAAAAAAGAACAACTGAAATCACTCCAACAGGCCATGGCGGCACTTCAAATTCAACGGTAGTATAGAGAGCAGAAGCTAGATACCTGCACTTCCGACGAGGTAGGAGAAGTAGAATGTGGCCACGACATGATCGAATCCCCACCCTCGCCGGTGTACCCGCTACGACCAGACATTGAGGACTATTTCGCACCTGCAAACTCCAAATAAATTACGGGAACCGAATCGATTAGGGGGTGGGGGAGGCGGAAGCGGAGGTCGCCGTGGGCGGCGGATCTGCTTGCGGCGGACGAAACAAGTCCTGGAGCCGTGGTTGACGTGCAGCGCCGCAGTCCGTCCGACACCGCCGGGGAACAGAGCCGGCGGCGCGACGAGGCACCGGCGATGGCTGCTCCGTCCGAGGGTGGGGAACGAGCTGCCAGCGGTTCTCCGATGACTAATGAGATGCACAACACTAGGTTCCAGCCATGTTTAGCACAAGATTCACTTTAGATTAAGCTGCGAAAATAGTCACCTGCTGGGTCTAGCTTAAGAAAAATTAATTAGCGAACTTGTTGCTTCTCTCTAAATAAAAGCAGGGATATATGCCTTTTCACTAAGGGCGACCCCAGCGGTCATTGGCTGAGGCGGCCCCACAGAGCGGCTCTATATGATTTTCTCTAAATAAATAGATGACCCCAGCGGTCATTGGCTGCGGAGGCCCCACAGAGCGGCAATATATGATTTTCTCTAAATAAATTGACGACCCCACTGGTCATTGGCTGCGGCAGCCCCACAGAGCGGCAATATATGTCTTTTCCTGAAAATTACACGACCCCACTGGTCATTGGCTGCGGCAGCCCTATAGAGCGGCCCCATTTGTCATTGGCAGCACCACGTATATAATCAGGAAATAAAACGGCCCACACGTCAGCAATAGATGGATGGCTGCTCCGACGTGTCTCCTGACCCTACCCGTCAGCACCATTCAAAAGTATCGGTCAATTCACAACCACCGCGGCTCCCTAGCCGTCACCGCTAACAGTCAAGGCCTCTGACCTGACCGCAACCCTCCCGTCCGAGCGTCTGCGAGGGGTTTCAAACTAGAGCGAGGGGAAAACTGAGGAAAAGTTAAGCGGCTGGGGAAAACTGAGTACAACTAACGACCTAAGGGCACGAAAATAGAAATCCCAAATTTATAAGGTTTAATAAAAATCTGGTTTAGTTATGAAATTATGTTGTTCACTGTTTGGTAATGTTCTTTTGATTTTTAGAAAATTTTAGGAATTGGTTTGACCTTGTTTGAAGCTTTTATGCAAAAGATATAAAGAAAAAGAGAAAACAGAAAAGAATAAAAGAAAGAAGAAAAAAAAGAGAAAGGAGAGGTGGGCCAAGCAGCCAGCCTGGCCCAACACCGAATCGACCCCCACGGCCCACCCGGGAAACTACCGAACGGTTACCCGGAGCCTTTTTTTCCCTGACAGGTGGAGCCCACCTGTCGGATGCGTCTCTAACCTCCATCTCCCTCTCTCTGGAACCGCCGCCGAGGGAACCGTCGCCACACCACCCTTCTCCCGATGCTTAACTGCCCCGCGACGACGCCCCCTATTTCCCCCTGGTTCCCCTCCTCCATTCCCCCTCTCATCCCCACTCGCGGGACACCTCCATTCCCCCTCGATTTCTCACTGGAGCCCACAGTTGCCGCCGACGCTTTTCGCCGATTCCGGCATAGTGGATGACAAGGGTATAGTTAATAGAGCCCGTTAGTTGAGTACCCCTGAGGCCCGTTTGGCTAGGCCCAATTGTAATGATAGTCGAATACGAGTTATTACCGTATGTCGATATTTGTAATCTGTATCGAACCCTACCCGATCCTCGAGACCTGGCCACCTATATATAGGGGCCAGGAGGGGACGGTGAGGGCAGATTGAAAGCAAGCCAGGTTGAACACCCAAGTTTACTTTCGATATACACCTATTTCGACTAACTTTACCTTCGAGTTCATCCGACGCCCTATCTCCCCGATCCTAAGTCCTTCATCTAGGACATTTGCCGAGTTAACCCTCGTCAATTGGCGCCGACCGTGGGGACTTTGGGCGTTGGAGTCATGAATTCGACGGCTTTTTCGCTTTTAGCCAACAACAGTCCAGAAGTCGACGGAGGTCAAGAGGTGGAGTTAACCATCGGAAGTTTGAGCATCCTCATCGGGTCGTCGGGTTCGTCCCGCCTTTCGGATCCGACGAAACAAGATCCATCGGCAAACGAGCCTGAAACAACAGCAATAATGGAGTATTCAGACGGCTCATCCAGCGAGGTAAACTCGCCGGTCAGCTCAGAAGAAGTGCAAAAAAGGGAAATTTCAGAAGACAACAAAGAAAAGGGCAACCTCAGTACAGAAATCCAACTCGACGATCTCACGATCTGCCTCGACAATATCTCAGACAACTCAACAGATACATGGAAGACAGGGTTAGAGCTTTCTGAAGACAGCGACTCGATCTTTTCAAGCTTTAAAAATAACATCGGCAAGCAGTGCCAGGTACTCGCCATTGTGGGCGACAACTCAGAAGAATTCGATGAAAATAACAACCCAGTGATAAACCCAGCAAATATCGACAGAGGAGCAAATCACCTAGCAGAAGGACAAACAGTGGAATCCCTCACAGTAAGGGAGAAAATTCGACTATCAGTCGACGAGTGGAAAATAATAAGAGAAGTCGTAGAACACGGCACACCAATACCATCCAGCTCCAGCAAAGACATGCTTTTTGGGTATCATTACGCCCTCAGGCAGCAAGCAAAGCAATTAGCAAAGGAAAAGATAGAGATACAAAGAAGAAAAGATTCAGCCATTGCAGCCAGCGAAGCTGCTCGTAGAGCACGAAGCGACGCATTATACAGCAATGCAAGGAAAAATCGTCGACATGGTTCAAGGTACGATAACCTCGAGTATTCTGACAGGCAAAGTATTTCCAAAAACCTCGACTCGTCCTTCCTATCGGTCGACGAGCAGGGAAACATCCTACCAAAAACTCCTGAAGCAGCACTAGTGGCAGCACAAGCATATCTACTTACAACTCGACCAAGTCCAGGAGATCCTAGAGAACATATGCATAGAGCAGCACTAAACGGACTAAATATGGTGGGCCACAAGCTATCAGCAAAAGGAGAAGAAGCACATCACCACAAGGAAGCGCACAAAGCAAGATCACCTCACCGTCACAATAGTCCTCGGCATAAAAGCAGCAAACGCCGATCTCGATCGCCATCACCAAAACAGCACGGTGGAACTCGAAGATCACGATCCCCAAATGAAAGGCGCGACTATGAGGACGATGAAAAGGAGATGGGGGCATCGTGCTTTACTCGTAGGGTTCGCACCACTCCAGTTCCTAAGGGATTCAAGCTACCTCATGACCAGCAAAAGTACGACGGATCACAGGAACCACAATCATGGCTCGCAGATTACTTACAGGCAGTTCAAATACTAGGAGGAACCAAAGAGACAACAATGCAAAGTTTGCAGTTACACCTCACCGGCGCAGCAAGGTCATGGTTGAGCAAACTAGAGAAAGAATCCATTGGAAGCTGGGAAGACCTCACAAAGCAATTTACAAGCAACTTCAGGTCGACGTACAAACGGCCAGCATCAATAGAAGAAGTCAAGGCATGCGTACAGCAACGCGACGAAACACTACGGGCATACATCCAAAGATGGAGCCTCATCAAAAACTCAGCAGTCGAAGTTTCAGACGAAAGAGCAATAGACGCGTTCATCATTGGATTAAGGCGAAGAGACCTAGTCGAAGAGATGGGTAGAATCAAGCCAAAAACAGTGTTAGATCTCATGGACACAGCAAACAGATTTGCAGATGGAGAAGATGCGTGCAATAACAAATGGACACGATCTCCAGAGGACGACAGAAGAAACAGATACAGAAGTCAAAGGAGACGATCCCAAAACTACGACACCTACGGCTCTCATAACCAAGTCGCCGCAGGATATAAAGACAACAGTTATCAAGGAAACGACCGCAGAAGCTCGGGATATCGCAGCTACGGAAGGGAGGAGTATAAGAAGTTCCCACCAAGAGAATCCAGAGAGTACAACCCATCACCAGAGGATATGCTCAACGGGCCTTGTCATATACATTCAGCGTTCATCGACGGGAAGCGAGTATCAAGGCACGCGATGAAAGACTGCACAACATTCTTAAAGCTACAAGAAGCAGCAATAAACAAACAAACCGAGGCAAGGCGGCAAGGATTCAAAGGTAGTAACAATCCCGCGACAAACCAGCAAGGAAACAACGGAGCTCCTCAAGGACAAGACCAGCAAAACAAGGGACACGACGACGACGAAGGGTACGTCCCATCGAAAGGACACATTACAGCAATGATACAACCTGTGCCCAAGTCGAACAAAGAAGAAAAGAGTATAACTCGACAAGTAAATCTAGCAGTCATGTCGCCTCCAGCTACAACAGAATATCTGCATTGGTCAGAACAACCAATCGAGTTCAACAGAGAGGATCACCCCATAATAGTACCTCGGCCAGGAAACGCGCCTCTGGTACTCAAAGCTCAAATCGGCGCGTATGATGTCGACAGAATATTCATGGACGCAGGAAGTGGAATTAACCTGATATACGCAAAAACACTCAGGGTAATGCACATATCATTGGAATTCCTAAAACCAACAGATTGCTCCTTCCATGGAATCGTACCAGGAAGTGCTAATTACCCGTTGGGTCGAATAGCACTCAATGTTTGCTTCGGCAACCGACAAAACTACAGAAGGGAAAAACTAGACTTCGAAGTCATGGACTGGCCATCACAATATCACGCGATCCTCGGACGACCCGCGTTTTCGCGATTCATGGCAGTACCTCACTACACATATTTGGTACTTAAAATGCCAGGACCAAAAGGAATAATCACAGTGAAAGGAAGCTTTTAAGTTTCAGATCTCTGCGATAGGGAATTCCACAAGATGGCGCAAAATTTTGGCGTAATAGCCAACCATGCAGAAAAGGCAAAGAGCGCGACTACAGAAGGCGTCAAGCTACTCGAAGGATGCGCCGCGGAGCCCGAAACGAAGAAGCCACGAACAGGAACATCAGGAGAAGACACAGGCGCAGAAGAGAAAGGGAAAGCCACGACGACATAAGCATCATAAAGACAATAGAGTAGAACAACAAAGGCCGTAAAAGCCACGAGTTATTCCAGGGGCAATGCCCTCTAGATCCAGAACATGGGTCACAGGCCGGATCTCTTGGGTCACCCCACGTATCTTACATTAAAAGTATAAATAAAGACAAAGCGTTCCTCCTATTCGAGTTTACGAGTCTTTCAAAGAGAAGATGCGGCAAACGCACGAACCATACAAATACGCCTTGAGAATAAATTTCAGACATATAGTCGCGAAATAAACAATCTCTCGCGTTCCACACACACTTTACAACATCGGGTTGTCAGAATCATCTACGCCTAAAGGATCTAAATAATGACACTCGCGGAAAAACGCAGCATCCGCCTCTAGAATCCTAGCTACAAGTCTTCGAGCAGGTTGAAGCGTGTTCTCCATATGAACCCGAAGGCTAGCTCCACCTGGAGCTAAACTTAAGGACATCGTGCTATAATTCAATCTGGGGTGCCACTTGCGTATCCACCCGAGAGCAAAATTGGCACCAGCCACTAAGTTCAGTTCTATTAACCTATGAATACGATGGCTGGATCGGAAAGTATCAAGAAGAAGTGGGAAAGTTGCAGGCAAAGGATTACGGGGAAGCATAATGGAGTGCATAGTTGTAAGAGCTCACCGGCAACCATCAACTGACTCGCCAATGTGCTGGGCACGATCTTGAAGCAATACAATGGCGCTACGGCGTCGAGGATGAGACCACAGAGTCTCATAGCCAGTCGACATCTTCTCCAAAGCAGCATTTCGCTCAGCAACTCGACGTTCTTCAGCAGCAAAATCCAAGCAAGTACCTACAATGACAAATATATCACAAAAGAAGTGCACAAACAGCCAAAGAAGAAGTCGAAAGAAAACTCACATCGCAACAGCTCGCAAGCAGACTCGACAATTCCAAGAATGAAAGATTCGCACTCTTCATTATGAACAACCTTCGCCGTCAAGCTGGAGACCTTTTCTTCAAGTGAAGAGGTTTTCTTCATATAGCCACTGGCCTGGCTAGCCTTTTTAATAGCCATCTGTGCTTGGCGTTTAGCCAAGGATAGGCGAGTCTCAAGGTCAGAAATTCTGGAAGAGTATTCTTCGCAGTGACTACATCGACTAGGAGTCGACGAAATCTGAGGATTGAATCCGCGAGCAGAGGAAGGAGCGGGAGCATGAGAAGAAGGATCACTGTCACGCATCGACTACAAAAAGAAAGAAAGGAGAAACAATTTCAGAAAGATAGCATAATACTCCATACAAAGAAGATATATTTACATAAGACCACAACCCTATGGCTAAGATTCTCGGGTTACACTTAATTGGAGTCTTTACATTCAAAAGGAGAAAACTAAATACTACAAAGAAGCTGAATCTATGCCACCTCAGCATTGTGCTCCGTGGAAGAAGGGGGCGCGGCCAGTTCCTCGCTAGAAGTCGATGGTGGCACTGGAGCCTTCGGCGCTGGAGGTGGTGCAGCGGGCACAGCAGAGGCTGCCGAAGGAGAAATTGTGTTCAGCAATGCAGGCGCCAACTTCTTCGCCTTCTCGAAAAACACCTTCATCTCGTCGCGGGTATGGCCATGGGGGGAGTTAACCTTCTCCCAATCAAAGTCTGTGCCATGCACAAGAGAAAGGGCAATGGCACCTTCGGCGCCGCGCTTAATGGACAGCCCCTTCAGATGGAGAGTAGGGTCTTCATCGCTGTCAAAAGTCTTGGCGAGTTCAGTCAGGTTGCCCTTCGGGATTGCCATCTTTTTCTTTGGCCACAACCTGGCAAATAGCCGTGACAGAACGCGGCCAACCAACTCAAAAGTTTCCTGGATAGATATCCAGTTTTCTTCGAGTAGGTTAACCGCATCCATAAGAGGATCATCGTCCGTTTGCAGGGACGACGGAGATACCCCTGTGAATTCTAAAGCAATAGAAAAGAAAGGAAGAGGCAAGTGTCAACAAACACACCAGTGCAACAGGGGACGAAAACAGAAGACAAGTCGAAGAACTTACTTTCGGCAGCAGTAGACATGGTGTGAAGACGCTCCGCCACGGCTTGCTCTCGTTGAGCATGCTCTTTCTTGGCATCTGCTAACGCCCTCTCAGCCTTTTTTGCGTTGGCAACCGCAGATTTCTGCGACTTCTCAGCACTGGCCTTGGCAGTGGTCGCAACGTCATAAGCTTTTTGCGAAGCTTTGAGTTCTGCTTCCAGCGAAGCAATTTGAGCATTGGCGGCTGATAAAGCAGCTGCATAAGAAGTCGACAGGGAATCAGATAAATAAACAAAGGATAAAGTGCAGAAGACAAGTGGTGATTGGATGACAAAATTTTACCTTCGGAAGCTTTTGCAACCTTTAGGTACCCCGCACACTCCGTGCCCAGGGCGATAAATCTCTTCACCAAAGCCTGATAAAAGAAGAGTGTAAGAGTAGAAGTGCATGGAAGGAAAGAAGGGAAAGAAGAATTGCTCACATCATCAGAAGAAACTGTAGAAACATGGGCCTCTAGAGAAACCTCGGCTTCTTTGGTCTTCTTCGCGCGTTTGAGGTTTCGGGCTTGAGTTTGAGAAATCTTCTTTACAGAGGCCTTGGTAGTCCTCGGAGCAACATCTGGTTCGACAGGCTCATCAACTGCCACAGGAGAAGGCGGTGGAACAGCCGTCGCGCATGTTGGTGGTTCTTCATCATCACTGCATGAAAAGTATAAGTTATAAGCAAGAGGCAAGAACAAGGCAATTGAAAAGTTCGACTACAATACTTACGATGCAAGCATGTCAAAGTACTCCATATCTTCTGCAAGAGCGGGGGTTTTTCCAGCCGCTGCAGAACTCGATGAGGCAATTTCGTCGACACGTTTCCATTTTTTGTCGACACCAACATCTTCAGTAAGAGCAGGAGAAGGCGATGTCGATGAGCTAGTCTCATCTTCTGATTCTTCGACATCATCTCCGTCCTGACTTTCGTCAGCCTCGGGGGCTTCAGATGCAGGAGATGCTAGATCAGCAGGAAGGGGCCCTTCCTCTGGAAGAGGGGGACGCGAAACAATGAATTGGTGACCCTGCATATTAATAAATCAGCATAGTGCAGAGGCAAAGAATAATGCAAGTCGAAACTAAGAAAAGTTTGACAAAAAGTGGATGCAGCGATGTATAACTCAGGAATAGGGTGCACGGAGTCGAAGAAATCTGCCTTCAAGTCAGCAACTGAGTGCTCTTTGGTGAGCTTGGTGAGATTCCTGACTCGCTTGTCGACATCTTCTTTCGACATCAGATCCTCAGATATGCGAGTAGGGTCTTCTAAGCCAGAATAAGTCCAAAGCTTGGTGAGGCGGTGCTGTAGGGGTTGAACTCGACGTTGTATGAAAAACGCCATGAGTTGGATACCCGACAAAGCACCTCCTAGGCCTGTTTTCAGAGTTTGAATGCGGGATAGAAGAGGAAGAATTTGTGCAACTTCCGCATCTGAGGGAAGTGAGTCCCATGACTTCAATTTCTTTACCTCTTGAGAAGCGTCAAAGGGAGGAAGGCCAAATTCATCTTCAGGAGAGGATTTGCGGTCCTTGATATAGAACCACTTTGTCCTCCACCCTTGGACAGATGCGGCCATAGAAAATTCAAGATATTGCGCTTCAGGGCGCACAGAAACGACGGCTCCGCCCAGTTCGTGTTTCCTTGCCAGAGAAACATTGGGGCGGAGTCGAAAGATAGATCTCCAGAGAGTGAAGTGGGGCTCAATGCCCAAAAATAACTCGCAGAGAGTCACGAAGCAAGCAATATGGAGAAGGGAATTTGGTGTGAGCTGATGGAGCTGAACACCATAGACAAATAGCAGCCCACGGAGAAACTCGTGGGCAGGAAGTGACAGACCGCGGAAGAGGAGAGCAAGGAACATTACCCGGTAACCGCTCGGGGGCTTCGGGATCCGTTCGGTGCTGGGAAACTTGATGGAATCTTCGGCAGCAATGAGGCCGTTCGCCGTGGCTTTCTCCACCTCCTTCTCGGTGATGGTGGAGCGGACCCAGTTGGTGGCAGAAGACTTGGCCATAGCACTCCTGGTGGCCAGATGCTTCACGCGCATAAAGCACAAAAGTGCGCTTGGGGGCTCCGCAAGAGAGGAAGAGGCAGAGGAGATCAGCAATGGAGGCGGCGGAGGTAACGAGCTAGTGAACAGTACGATTCCCCACTATGCCAGTTATATATCTTCTGGGAGAAGGATCGTGGGCTGAGTCGTGGCGCAAAGATCGGAAACGTTAGCCCACCAACGGTCAAAAATCGTGCAGCCCACTAAAACGGTCAAAAAATCGGGAAAATTACAGTGCTACCCATAAAACGGTTCGCATTGATGAAGAGCTACGTCTTTATTGACGTCATCAAATATATATATAAAGGTAAAAGGATGGCACCGACGAATGCTGAAACTTATAGAAGGGATCAGATATGAAGGATTTTTTGGTTATAAGCCTTGGGGGCTGTTAATTGCATAAGTATCGAGTGGAACTCTTCATTGAAGTAGTGGACCTGAACTAGAAGACAAGATGTTCTTGAAAGTATCTCGAGTTGAAGAACTTCGCAGGTGAGGTGTTTCGAGTTGAAGTGTGACGAGCTATATTATCTCTTGAGCCTATACTCGAAAAAATCTTTTTTCGACTATAGCCTCGGGGGCTACTCCCATCGGGAGCGCTGAGCGCGCACCCAACGATATTCATTGGCAAAGCATTGGAGATTGGAGAAGTGTTACTCCCATCGGGAGCGAGTTTTATGGTTGTAGAAACCCGAATATTTTCAGTCAAACTTTGACTGCGACATAAGATTCTCGAGTTGCGTTATCGCAACAAAACTCGAATGCCGTGACTCGTCACGAAGGTAAGACCCCGGGATCCGTCCTGTGTGGCCTGGTATACGCACATGGATGCGCTCTGCTGGTATGTATCCGTGTCTACGACGCGAAGAAAATCCTGGTGGACGCACTAGGTACCCCGAGAACCACTGGGACTCATTTTTTGTAAGTCCTAAATGAGGCAAAAGAATGAGTTTGACCGGTATCCCGAATTCAAGTCCAAGGGGATTGAATTTGAAGTAGGTGGCAAGTATTTGTTCCGGCAGTTAACTGACCTCTTGATCCGTCAGAGTTGTCAGGCTTGTTCATCGAGACCCCTTGCGAGCAAATTATCATCAATATAAGTCGAAAGACCAAGTCGAAGATTTGAAAATAAAGTCGAAGAATTGATCAAGTCGAAGATTTGAAGATTAGAGATTCAACCCGAATCTGCAATTCTGGTGGAATCTCAGGGGCTACTGACAAGGGTATAGTTAATAGAGCCCGTTAGTTGAGTACCCCTGAGGCCCGTTTGGCTAGGCCCAATTGTAATGATAGTCGAATACGAGTTATTACCGTATGTCGATATTTGTAATCTGTATCGAACCCTACCCGATCCTCGAGACCTGGCCACCTATATATAGGGGCCAGGAGGGGACGGTGAGGGCAGATTGAAAGCAAGCCAGGTTGAACACCCAAGTTTACTTTCGATATACACCTATTTCGACTAACTTTACCTTCGAGTTCATCCGACGCTCTATCTCCCCGATCCTAAGTCCTTCATCTAGGACATTTGTCGAGTTAACCCTCGTCAGTGGAGGTATCCCGCGCCACCTCTCCGACGTTCCTCTCCTTCCCTCTCATCTGCGCACTCGTTGATGCTTGTTCTTGGTTCAAGGCTGCAGCAGAACGAGCCTGCCATAGCCATCCGAAGCGCCCGACGCCAGGGATCGTCTCCAGTCGATCCTCCGCTGCATGTCTGGACGCAATCGATCAGGAGGACAACGGCATCGTCTTCCCCTCGCTCCACTGCCCCTCGTATCGGACTCCATTGCCTCCGGGAACACCTGTAACGTCGCCGGTGTCCCCCTCCAGCGCCGCCCTCGCCGGAAAACAGCCGCCGTAACCCTAGACCGGTGAGATCATCTCCCCCACATCTGTTCACTGTCGGATTCGAAATCTATAGCCCAGATTAAACCAATTATGGAACCGGTATGGATCCAACCCAGCCGCACAGTCCACTTAAAATCCGATGGCCCATAATCACAATCCAACCGAACCGGTATCAGCGAATAGAAATACGCCACGTGTCGACCCTCTGTTCAAATAGGATTTCTATTTAGAATTAATCACAGATTTGTGTCCAAACTTTAAAAATTCATATCTTTAGTTCTACAGGGCCAAAAATAGCAAATTATATGTCCCTGGAATCCTTGAAATGTGTAGAACCCAAATGTGCAAGAAAATCACATGGCTACTGTACACAATTTTGAACTAAAATTTAAACGGTTTAAATTGCATATCGGCACCAAATAATTCATATCTTTTGTTCTGGATATCTAAAAATCATAAATTTGTAGTCATTGGAATCCTATGAACTTGTAGAACACTTTAGAATCAAGAAACACCAAAGTTGATACGTGCACAAACTTGGTGCATTCAAATTTATTCAAATCACCACTTTGATTATAACTTGAATCCTAAAAAGGATTTTAGAGTGAATCTAATTGCAGTAACTTAATTCTTCAGTACCCTATCCAGTAGCATCACTGCCCAAATTATTTGAAAATCCTTTGTAAACATTCAAATTCAAACATGAGGATTTGAGTATTTACCTTATAGGATTATTTCTATAATTCTATTCAATATAATTCCTTCTACAAAAGTGAATCTTATGATCATACCAATCTATATCCATCATATTGACTCTTAACCATGACCCATTATCATACATAATCTTGCTGACCTATTTCACAAGACTGGCCTCACTTGAGTTGTTGAGTAAATAAAAAATTGCCCCAATTAGGGTTATCTTTGATGCTAGTGTATGACACACTATAACCCATATCACATTTATCATAAACCATTCAAATCAGATACCATTCTTGAAACTATAAACCAAACCTAGTTTAAATTCTTCAAAGAGGAATTTAAACATTGACATGGCCCAATCTTGAGACTATAACCCTAGTTTAATTAAAATCTCTAGTCCAAGGAAATCTTGTGACCAAGAAGCCACCATCACTCTAAATTACTTTCCTACCTATTCATACCCAATCCTATGTGTAACATATACTATTTTGAGTAAGTGTTATCACACCTTATTCAGTAGTGTTTTGTTGCACTATCCTATACTCTTGAGAATCTATTCACATGAGTCATCTTTAAACTATATCCATGCTTATGACAATCACAAGATTTTTATCATTATATTGTAATCTTGGAGGATCATTCCTTTCCAATTATTGAACTTGCCATCCAAACTCTCAATCCATATCTTGTAAGCCAAGCTTCAAGCCATATCTCTCTCATCACAGAAATCCTAAGAAATTTAAAATGTTAAATCAATTCTTTTCATTTGCTTGTCTTGCTTGATTTGTTGCTTTTGGAGTGGTGTGTTTACTTTGTATATCTCTATATTATAGATTTGTTTGGAGAGCCATACATTTTGTTGAGAGAAGAGAAAGGGTTTAAGCTTCAAAAGGCAAGTGACACACATGCTTCTACCTATCTTTATTATATGCATTAGTGTTTTCATTACCATGCATGATATGGGATTTTCAAAGAAGTTTATGATATGCTTAGCTCCCAGTAGTGTGTAGATATCCCTTAAACCCCACTTGTTAGGATTGCAAACTACTATGGAAAATGATGCCATGCTTGTTTTGAGTTGATATGAAAATTAAAAACTTCAACCCAATGAAACACCTGGGTGGATTGGTTTGATGATGGAGGCGATGTTGAGTGGCTACCCAGGGCTACACACCTGGCTTTCAACCCAGGATTTGTGTAGTTGTCTTCGCCTGGGCGCTCACTTGTGGTTTGCCACCCAGGAACAAAGAGACTACCATGTCTTCCTTGCTTTAGTGAACTTCCAGTGCAGCCTTATGACAATATGGGCTCTGTCTTGACTGATTAAGATGTGAGGGTTCAACTTGTGTGCAAGATATGGGCTGGTAGCAGAATTATAGGATGGGAATGGATCTTGCCAGTATGGTTGCTCTCTCCTTCTGAAAGGTCTTGTCTCATTTTATGTATGGGCGTAAAATGAGTCTTAAGGTGAAAGTGCACAACCCCTGCAGGGTGTAAAACTAATCGATTAGCCGTGTCCCCGGTTATGGACAACTTGAGTTCCTAGACATGGATATACGGATGAGTCTCATCACCATTTCTGAATGAAATAAAATTGTTTAGAAACAATCAGGACAGGGACTACTCAGGGCTACACACCTGGCTATCAACCCAGGATTTGTGTGGTTGTCTTCGCCTGAGAGTTATCCTGGTTTTGTTGAGTAACTACTCAGGGCCACATACCCTGCAAGTGTGTGGTCATCTTCGCCTGGGGGTTATCTTGACCTTAAAAGTCTTCAATGATTAAAAAAATTTGATTTGAAAATGATAGGATAAAATTTGCTTTATGCAAATCAGCCAAAAGCTCCACCAGCCAAATATCATGTAGATAGCTCTTTCACAACAGCCACCAAATATGTGTCATTTGCCAGTACATCATTGTACTGACCCCCATTTATGGGGCTGCATATTCAAATGTGCAGGTTTTCAGATAAAGATTGTTTAGTAGGATCTCGAGACTACATTCCAACATGTCTGCCTGTGGCACGTGATGAAGATGGAGGCTCATTGCCACTTTGTTTTCCGCTGTAAATCTATAAGGTTTGAGACTTATGTAACTGGATCTGCGATGTAACATTTGATACTATTGCAATGATCACTATATTTTGTACTGTGGTGCTATCAGTGATCCAGGGAATAGCACTTAACACAGGTGTTCCACCTTAATTCAAAGGTGGGGCGTTACAATTTTTCTTTGGGATGATTACTGGGTTAGACACCTAGGTCGATGCCTTGATTTCTCTAATGAAGCCTGCGTTTCTAGCCTGTGTAGTTCGGTTGCTATTGCTTTCCTTTTGGGTTCATCAAACTATCACAGTGGTTGCTTGACTGGTCTTGCTTTTGGATCCACATTTAGTGCATGCTCGACGAGTTCCCTAGGAACCCCTGGCATGTCTAAAGGACACCAGGCGAAGATTTCCTAGAGGAACTCGATGAGCACGATTTCCTATGCAGGATCTAGGTTCACTGCGATGGAAGTGGTCTTGCTTGGGTCCGTGGGGTGAACCCGGACTTTCTTAGAATCTTGTGTTGCATCGAAAGCCTGGTCTAGCAGGGATCGACCGACGTCGGGTAGTACATTGTGGTCAGTTTTTCCTTTGAGTCTTGAATATTCAGCTGTCATGCCGAAAGTTTGTGCCATCCTATTGAATTCTTTGTCGCAAGTGTTTGATACTTCAAAGCTTCCCTGTACTGTGATGACCCCTTAGGTCCTAGAATTTTGAGTGTCAGGTACGCATAGTGAGGAACTTCCATGAACTTTGCAAACACTGGCCGTCCCAGGATTGCGTGGTACTGCGAGGGCCAGTCCATCACCTCGAATTCCAGCTTTCCTTTGCGGAAGTTACCGCTGTCGCCGAAGCAAATGTCGAGTTCGATTTTCCCTAGGGGGTGGTTTGCGCTTCCTGGTACTATACCGTGAAAAGAGCGATCCATTGGTTTCAACCATTCCAATGAAATGCTCATTGCCTTCAGGGTCCTTCTGTATATTAAGTGTATGCCACTGCCCACGTCCATAAATACTTGTCTAATGTCGTATCCTCCTATTTGCGCCTTCAACACCATTGGTGTGTGTCCTGGCCTGGGTACTTTCCTTGGGTGGTATGCTCTGCTGAACCTGATCGTTTGGTCGGACCATCGCAGATATTCTGTAGTGGTTGGTGGTGACGTTATTGCTAGGTTTACTTGCCTTGATATGCTTTTCTGCTCTTTCTTGGATTTTGGGATAGGCTGGATCATTGCAGATATGTACACCTTTGACTCTAAATGACCTGCATCATTTTGTACTTGATATCCTTTACTTGTGGTTACGCTGCCCTGCGTTATGTTTCCTCGATGTGCTCCTTGGCTTAATTCCATTGCATCTTGCAGTCTTTGGAATGTCCTGCAATATCTCATCGGATGATTGGAAACTCTCTTGCCATCTAGGTACACATAGTGGATGCAGCAAGGTCCATGAAGCATGTCCTCCGCCGATGGGTCAGAATATTTCGGCTTATCTCGTCTGCGGTTGTTTTTGTCTTGGTACTCTCTACTCTCGTCTCCTTCCTCATCTCCCCTTTTGTAACCTGTGGCTACTTGGTTGCGTCTTATACGGCCATCCTCGTTGTGAGACCTGCGCTTTTGCCTGCTTGCTCTGTCAACTTCTGATGAACACAACCTTTTATTGTTGTAAGCGTCTTCTCCATCGGCAAATCTGCTTGCTATCTCTATTAATTCTAACACTGTTTTGGGCCTTATTCTCCCTAATTCTTCCACGAGATCCGAACGGCAAAGGCCTGCCAAAAAAGCATCTACTGCCCACTCGTCTAAAATGTCTTCTGTGGATTTTTTTATTATGCTCCATCGCTGTATATATGAACGTAAAGTCTCGTCCTTTCTCTGCATACAAGATTTGACTTCTTCTATTGACGCTGGTCGTTTGTATGTTAAACGAAAATTTCTTGCGAATTGATTTTCTAGTTCGCCCCAACTCCCGATGGAATCGTTGGGTAAGGTGCTTAACCAGGACCGTGCTGTGCTGGTGAGGTGTAGTTGTAAGCTTTGCATTGCTGTTGCTCTTGTTCCTCCAAGTATTTGCACTGCTTGGAGGTAGTCTGATAACCACAACCTAGGTTCTTGTGACCCATTGTATTTCTGCTGATCGTATGGTAATTTGAATCCTTTGGGTACTCGCGTTCTGCGAACCCTTTGGGTAAAGTATAGCGCGCCCATCTCCTTTTCGTCATCCTCATAGTTTTCTTCATTCCACGCATAGCGTGCCTTGTTCACCCTGGTCTGTGCTATAATATTCCTTGCATCCTTTGTCTGTGCCTTGTGGTTTTTGTCGCCTGTTGAGTCACTTTTTTGGCTTTGCGAGGATTGGTACTTTCGTCTTTTCTTTCCCTGATCCTCGTAATATGTCGACTTCTTTTCTGAAGAGTGCTGCTTTAACTTATCTTCCACTAACCCGAGGGTTTTTATGGCTGCTTGATGCATGTGCTCTCGTGGATCTCCGGGTTCCGGCTACATGGTTAATAGATATGCTTGTGCTACCACTAGGCTGCTTCGAGTGTTTCTTATATGAAGTTTTCCTCTTCGTCTGATAATGGCGCGCTGATACTTCTCGCGCGTTTTTCTTCCCTTCTTCGTGCTATTTTTCTCCTGCTATGCTTTGGTTCACGATGTCTTTCTTTGCTGGAATTAGATGTCTCGCTGTATTCATTCCAGTATGATCTGCTTGATGCGCTGTTGCTCTCCTAACTTTTCCTAAGCTCGCAGCTTCTTTTTGTGCTGATGCAGGGCGTACTGATATCCCATTAAAACTTCTCTCCTCGAGTTTGCGGGTACCTCCGTGCCATGATTGATTGCTGACATGATAATTCTCCACTCTCCGGCGGAGACATATATTTTCTCCTTCTCTTTTCCGTTGTTGCTCCTCGGTTTGTTGCCTCGTGTGTCGACTACTATGTTGCCTGCATCATAATTTTCTTCCGCCACTTTAGTGATGATGACGCATATCTGGTGTACATTGCTGGAGAAACCGCCGCTTTGGGTGGTGAAGTCCTTCTGGTCAAGATCTAAATGATCAATCGCTTCTCCTATATTGAGGTTTCCCATGATTTCGTCGAGTTCTTCGTTTTTTTCTCCTCTTTTTTCCATTGTTGCAAAGCTGACCGGCGAGTTTACCCCAACTTACGATGAGGTTGTCAATCTCACTAGTTTGCTGTGAACAAAGGATTAAGCGTATCGAGTGGTAAAAGGTAATAGTATGAGAGAATGTAAATAAGCAAGTAAAATAGTAAACGGTAATAGCAATGTAAAAGGAATTGGACCAGGGTCCATAGTTCACTAGTGGTGTCTCTCCATAAGATAAATAATGATATGCTGGGTAAACAAATTATAGTTGGGCAATTGATAGAGTAAAGATAACGTACATATGTCATGAGGATCACTATGAGATTCACTCTGGGCATTGCGACAAAATACATAGACCGTAATCCAACTGCATCTATGACTAATAATCCACCCTCCGGATATCGTCCGAGCAAACATTGGGTATTAAGTTGCAAGCAACAGATTATCACCTTAAGCAAAGTGCATAATGTAAACAATACAAATGTCCTTGGACACAAGAATGTTGTTTGCTCCCTAGTGGCAACAACACATCTACAATCTTAGAGGTTTCTGTCACTCCCCCAGATTACTAGAGGCATGAACCTAACTATCAAGCATAAATACTCCCTCTTGGAGTCACTAGCATCTACTCGGCCAAGATGTCTACTAGCAACGAAGAGCATGCAAGATCATAAACAACATAGAGATAACATAAAGATAATATTTCAGCACATCAACTTGACATTTTTTTTGAAAGGTGAAAACAATGGGGGGAGCCCACTGCAATTTTTATAAGATTACGAGTTTACAAGAGGATGTACAAGCAAAGACTTAAAAAAAGCTAACTATAAAGTAGCAAAAGCAGAAAACAAAAATGAAACAAAGCTGCTATACAACAGAACTACACTTGAGACTGAAGCCATTCCTTGAAGCTTTGAATATGCTTCTTCTTCATTCTATGAGCAACCATTCTCAATTCTTGAATAAAGAAACCTTTCCAATTTTTGAAAGTTGGAGCTTGGTTATTGAATATCTTGTTATTCCTTATCATCCAAATGCTCCAGGCTGCTAGAATAATTATTTCTGAGGAGAAAGGAACATTTAGTTTTATTCTCACATCAGCAAAAGCTTCTAGAACTGACAGATTTTTATCTCTTGTTGGGCAAATAAAATCCTAGCATTCCTGAGAGAAAGAGCAATTACAGAACAGATGTACCAAAGTTTCTTCATTGCTTTGCTGACATAGTTCACATGAGTAGGAAGGAATATGAAAATTCTTTCTGCCTAGTAAGTTTTTGGTGTTTAGTATGTCAAGAAGGAGTAACCAAAAGAAGAACTTATGGTGTGACCGACAGGAGGATTTCCTTGTCCAAGCGAAATGAGGTGGGGCAGGTTGATGTCCACTAGGAACTTTGTATGATTTATTACAATGAAAGGTTCCACTGCCCCAAATATAGGTCCATGAATCCACATTTCCTTGAGCAATTGTCATGACAGCAGAGTTGCAAATCTCTTCGAAAATAGCAAATTCAGAATGGGCCTCCTGAGAGAGGGGAAAGTGAAAAAAATCTTCAAGAAATTCTGCATTTGCTACGTCTCGAACTGTTGCTCTTGTACTTTTTGCAAAAGACAGAAGGTGAGGAAGCCTATGGTGCAGGCACTGATCACTCCAAAGATCTGACAAAAAAATTGACTGAATTGCCATCACCCAAATTGCATCTTGCCATTCCTTTGTAATAATCAATGAGTTTAATATGAGATTTCCACCAGAATGATCCAATCAATTGTTCAGGAACTGAACCATCACTATAATAAGTACTCCATATGAGGTTTACCCAGGGAATGTCATGCTTGTTATAGAATTTGTGGAGATTTATCAATAGTAGAGCTTTATTTTGAATAGTTAAGTTTAATATTCCCAAACCACCTTGCTCTTTGGGTCTGCAAATTTTGCTCCATGCCACTAGAGCTGATCCTTTAGCTTGAACATATGTTGTCTTCTTTCTCCAGAGATAGTGTCTCATAAATTTGATCACTTGCTCTTTGATACTGACTGGGACATCAAAGCAGCTCATGTAAGAAATGGGCAGTGGTGCCAAAACTGATTTTACCATCTGGAGCTTCCCACCATAATTGAGGAAATCTGCAATGCCACAAAGCCTTTTTTCCACTCTAACAACTAGAGGAATGAAATGTTCAAGAGTGGGTGCTACCGGTTGATGGCGTGTGGTTGACGTGGGAGCTGAATGTCCTTGTGCGTGGTGAATAACCAGCCCGTTGGGAACCCCAAGAGGAAGGTATGATGAGTATAGCAGCTAGTTTTCCCTCAGTTAAGAAACCAAGGTTTAATATCGGTCGGGAGAGGAGAGACAATGACGACTGAAGGTGATGCGGAACTTGCACACACACAAACAAATACTTTGTTCCCAACTTGCGATGAGGTTGTCAATCTCACCGGTTTGCTTGAAACAAAGGTTATGAGCGTATCGAGTGGAAAACAATATAGTATGCGAGTAAAGTAAACAATGCGAGTAAAGTAAACAGGTGATAGCAATATGATGTAAATAGGACCGGGGTTCACAGTTCACTAGTGGTGTCTCTCCATAGATAAAATAACACATGCTGGGTAAACAAATTACAGTTGGGCAATTGATAGAATAGAGATAACGTGATATGTCAAGAAGATCACTATGAGATTTACTCTCGGCATTACAACAAAATACATAGACCGCCATCCAACTGCATCTATGACTAATAATCCATTCCGGGGATATCAATCCGAACACCCTAGAAGTATTAAGTTGCGAACAATAGATAATTGCATTAAGCAAAGTGTGTAATGTAAACAAAGCATATGCCCTTGAGCATATGAATGTTGTTTTCTCCCTAGTAGCAACAGCACATCTACCACCTTAGAGGTTTCTGTCACTCCCCCAGGTGAAATAGAGGCATGAACCCACTATCGAGCATAAATACCCCCTCTTGGAGTCACTAGCAACTACTCGGCCAAGATAGCTACTAACAACGGAGAGCATGCAAGATCATAAACGACATAGAGATAACAAAACATATAATTCAGTACAACAACTTAATCATAAACACCAATATTCATCGGATCCCAACAAACCAAACATGTAGAATTACATAACGATGATCTCAATCATGTAGGGCAGCTCATGAGATCTAAACATGAAGCACATGGTGGAGAGGACAACCATCTAGCTACTGCTATGGACCCATAGTCCAAGGTAGACTACTCACTCATCGCTCCGGAGGCAAGCATGGCGATGAAGAAGACCTCCGGTGGCGATTCCCCTCTCCGGCAGGGTGCCGGGAAGAGCTTCTGGACCCTCCCGATCTTCGGGTCGACGGTGGCGGCGGATCCCGATGTGTTCTAGAAAACTGATCGGGTACTTAGGTTTTTCTCGTCGGGGGGTCTTTATAGGCGAAGGGGCGATGTCAGAGGGGGAGCCAGGCTCCCTCACGCGGGCCCCGCACGGCCAGGGGGCTGGCCGCGCCGCCCCTGCGTGTGTGGCCCTGGTGGCCCCCCTCCTACTCCTCTTCGGATCTCTGGAAGCTTCCGGGTAAAATAAGACTTCAGGATGTGGTTTCGTCCAATTCCGAGAATATTTCCTTTGTATCACTCTGAAACACAAAAACAGCAGAAAACAGGGAACTGGCACTGTGGCACTTCGTTAATAGGTTAGTTCCGGAAAATGCATAAAAGTGCCACTAAGTGTAACGAAACAATAGGCAAATGGTGTAAAAACAAGCATGGAGCATCAAAAATTATAGATACGTTTGAGACGTATCAAGCATCCCCAAGCTTAACTCCTGCTCGTCCTCGAGTAGGTAAGTGATAACAAAGAATAATTTTTGAGGTGACATGCACCTACACAATCTTGATCATATATGTAAGCATTGGTGAGCTGGGATCATAAGAACTTAAAACATGGGCATGAAGATATAATCATGACAATAAGAACTTAGCAACCATGTTGTAAACATGCAAAATGAACACAAACAAAAGATCATGAAAATGAAACAATGAAAGTCAAACGTGTGTTCAAATCATAAGGAAAAACATACAAATGGTTTTCAGCTTGTCCTTCAAAGAGAGCAAAACATAAATGCATAGGACACCTTCAAGTTTAAGAGGGCGACTAGATACAAATTATTTTAAGAACAAGTGAAACCAACAATATGAATCAATCAATGAACTTTGGGACAATGCATATCACACTAAGAATTACAACTATGCTCTCTTAATGGTGCATAAAGAAAGAAGGTGGTGACTCAACATAAAAGTAAAAGAAAGACCCTTCGCAGAGGGAAGCAGTGGTTGCAAGTTTTATAACCTTCAAAAATTATGGTACTTACCGGCTTTGAGCTCTCATTGCCCCCATCATAAGCATCTTGAATGGTTAAAGTTAACCAACAATATGAATCAATCAATGAACTTTGGGACAATGCATATCACACTAAGAATGACAACTATGCTCTCTTAATGGTGCATAAAGAAAGAAGGTGGTGACTCAACATAAAAGTAAAAGAAAGACCCTTCGCAGAGGGAAGCAGTGGTTGCAAGTTTTATAACCTTCAAAAATTATGGTACTTACCGGCTTTGAGCTCTCATTGCCCCCATCATAAGCATCTTGAATGGTTAAAGTTAATGCGAGAACAATTATGATGCATATGCTTGACAAATCATAAGTTGAAAACCTCGTGCCCCGTGAATACGAGTACCCAAACCTCATGCTACTTTACTTAGAGTCCCAAGCAAGGCTCTTGTCATTGTAAGTATATGCATATCATTGAGAACCGCCAATGGGGTACCTCCGTGCCCGATGACATGGAACAAGCACACACCAAAATGACAGGACAAGCAGACAATGAACACCTCGACATCTCTTTTATTTGCCTTTTGTTTAGCTTTTTATTATGAGATGCGTCGTCGAATGTTCACCATGGGTATGCTGCAAATTTCCACCATGAATTATGCATGGCTTAGATTGGCGGCCTGGCATTTCCCTAACACATATACAAACTCCATGATCCCTACAAGATTCCCAATTCATTTCACACCGCGGGCATCCATAGACAAAAGATCACGATATCAACTCAAATAAGAAGTGCAATGTTGAAAGCTTGCCCCATGACAGCATGGCTGGGCTAGAATCCAACTTACAACTTGCAAGCATAACAACTCAACATAAGAGACCACAATGTCAAATTTTTAAGAACAGGAAAAAGTAAAGTGTGCCTTCCGGTTCGTGAGAGCTTTACTAACCGAATTTCGCATAACACTGGTAAGAGTTTAATTTGAAGAGAACATAAAAGCAAGTCAAATTTACTTGGAATAGCAAATTGCTAGTAGGTATGTATGGTGGATACTTTGGAAAACTTTGGCTTTTAGGAGTTGGATGCACGAGTAGAGCTCATACTCAGTACAAGGCGAGGGCTAGCAAAAGACTGGGAGCGACCAACTAAGAGAGCAATAATGGCCATAATCATGCAAAGCGACAAAGCAACATTAAAAGAAGCATAAGATGGCATCAAAAGTCAAAAACTAAATGATCATGAAGGCTATTGGCGACTTTGTAAGAGTCTAACATGTGTGAGCATGCGCCAAGTCAACCCAAATAAAGCATCAAGGAGAAAACCAAAATAATGCTTCCATACAATAAAAACAACGCATGATTTTTTCAAAGGCTCATTAAGCAATCTCAGTTATTTGAGACAAGTCATGCTACAGCAAAACCACTAAGCATACTATCAAAAAGACATCAAGCATGACATGAAAAAGCCTAAGCCGCAGTCTACACAAGCTCCTTCTTGTACCACTATTTTGCACAAAGCTTTTTCTCTTTTCCAACACCATTTGAAATTTTTATAAACACCTCTTTTGATGAAAACCAATAAATATCAGAGGCAAAAATACACCTTGATGAAAAGATATGACAAGGTCTGAACGCAAATCAAGGTGAAAACGAAAACCAAAAGCAGTAGCAGAAAAAGAAGAACGCTCGATTTTTAATAAGAGTGAAAACTAGAGCGTTCTTTGCAAATGAAAACGAGTACATCTCCTCTAAAGGAAATTTGTTGGGGTCCAACCACTTATTGCAGCAAACAAACAAACTAAACCAACTAAGAAAACTAAAACAACTGACGCTCCAAGAAAAACACATAGTGCATGAAGCAATAAAAATATAGTGTTTTGAAAGGTGACCTGATTTTTGCCGATGAAGAAGGGGTGCCTCGGGGGCATCCCCAAGCTTTGACGCTTGTACTTCTTGGATATTTCTTGGGGTGATGCATGGGCATCCCCAAGCTTGAGCTTTTGTCCATTCTTCAACTCATCTCATCATTCTCCAATCCCTACACTTGAAAACTTCCTTCATACAAAACTAAACACAATTCTATTAGCAACATTAGTGCAAGCATAACATATAATCAATCCTCTATTTGCTTCAGGTTTCAACTCAAAACCACCACATATATAGTAGGTACTACTGTAGCAACCTCCCCAAAAGTTCCGTGATCAAAAGAACTCAAAAGAAAGCGATAAAGTGGCAAACACAAATATTGGCAGAAATCTGTCAAAACTGAACAGCTGACAAAGGTCGAATTTTTGAGGGATTTTCTGTTGCTCAAATCAAAAAGTGTTCAGCCAACAAAAGTTTGGATATAACCTGGGGCATATGCACAAGAAATCTCAGGTCCAAAAGATAAACAAAGAATTTATACGAATTTTTACGGTGCAACACCGAAAACAGTTTCAGGACAGCAACATTCCCAAATCTTTACCTCACTCAAATTAGAGGCTTCTCTTGGCACAAAAACGAAATAAACAAGATAAGGAGCGGTCATTACAGTAGTAATGACTTCTAAGACTCAAATAAAAGAAAAAGTACTGAAAAGAAAACATTGGGTTATCTCCCAAGAGTGCTTTTCTTTAACGCCTTTGAGCTAGGCGCAGAAAATTGCGAATCAAGTACCTTCAGAAGAAGCATTAAGATCAACTGCAGAGGTCTTATCAATAAGGCATTGTATTTCATCTACATAAGTTTTAGAAGACCCTTTGTGATCATGCTTTGGTACACTATTTTCATCAAAAAGATTTTCAGGACAGATCCAGGCAAAATTATTTTCGAAGGCTTCATTCAATCCCAAAAGCTTGCAAGGTATAGGTATTTCGGTTCTCTCATCATTAGTATCAATAACCTTTATAGGTGAACCGAGTTTATTAAAACGTTTAAGAACTTTCCTAGCTTCAATAACGACATCCTTAAATTCTAGGCGCAAAGTTTCCAAGATAAAAGCTTTCTTTTCGGGATCCTCAATTTCATGAAGCTTAAGGAACATATATTGCATAAAAGGATTAAGACTAGCAAACCTAGTTTCCAACATGTCAATTAAATAAACAGAAGCAACTTCAATACTAGGAGCAAGCTCAACCCAAGACTTTTCCTCAACTTCCTCATGCATACTAATGTGATTAAAGAACTCCTCAATGTTACTTTTTCCAATAATTGAACCACTACCTACTGAGAGGTCCTCCAGAACATACTTAGGGATCAACATGATAAACTAAAAGTAAAGAAATAGCAACTACCAAGGATTCTAATTTTTTTGGGTTTTTGATATAAAGCAATGCAGGTAAAATAAAATAAAGTAAAGCAAAACAATAACAAAGTAAAGGATGTGTGTGCGAAAAACTCCCCTCGCAGAAGTCTTCTCTTCCTCCCCGGCAACGGCGCCAAAAAATAAGCTGATGGCGTTTGATGGCGTGTGGTTGACGTGGGAGCAGAATGTCCTTGTGCGTGGTGAATAACCAGCCCGTTGGGAACCCCAAGAGGAAGGTATGATGAGTATAGCAGCTAGTTTTCCCTCAGTTAAGAAACCAAGGTTTAATATCGATCAGGAGAGGAGAGACAATGACGACTGAAGGTGATGCGGAACCTGCACACACACAAACAAATACTTTGTTCCCAACTTGCGATGAGGTTGTCAATCTCACCGGTTTGCTTGAAACAAAGGTTATGAGCGTATCGAGTGGAAAATAATATAGTATGCGAGTAAAGTAAACAATGCGAGTAAAGTAAACAGGTGATAGCAATATGATGTAAATAGGACCGGGGTCCATAGTTCACTAGTGGTGTCTCTCCATAGATAAAATAACACATGCTGGGTAAACAAATTACAGTTGGGCAATTGATAGAATAGAGATAACGTGATATGTCAAGAAGATCACTATGAGATTTACTCTGGGCATTACAACAAAATACATAGACCGCCATCCAACTGCATCTATGACTAATAATCCACTCCCGGGGATATCAATCTGAACACCCTAGAAGTATTAAGTTGCAAACAACAGATAATTGCATTAAGCAAAGTGTGTAATGTAAACAAAGCATATGCCCTTGAGCATATGAATGTTGTTTTCTCCCTAGTAGCAATAGCACATCTACCACCTTAGAGGTTTCTGTCACTCCCCCAGGTGAAATAGAGGCATGAACCCACTATCGAGCATAAATACCCCCTCTTGGAGTCACTAGCAACTACTCGGCCAAGATAGCTACTAACAACAGAGAGCATGCAAGATCATAAACAACATAGAGATAACAAAAGATATAATTCAGTACAGCAACTTAATCATAAACACCAATATTCATCGGATCCCAACAAACCAAACATGTAGAATTACATAACGGTGATCTCAATCATGTAGGGCAGCTCATGAGATCTAAACATGAAGCACATGGTGGAGAAGACAACCATCTAGCTACTGCTATGGACTCATAGTCCAAGGTAGACTACTCACTCATCGCTCTGAAGGCAAGCATGGCGATGAAGAAGACCTCCGGTGGCGATTCCCCTCTCCGGCAGGGTGTCGGGAAGAGCTTCTGGACCCTCCCGATCTTCGGGTCGACGGCGGCGGCGGATCGCGATGTGTTCTGGAAAATTGATCGGGTACTTAGGTTTTTCTCGTCGGGGGGTCTTTATAGGCGAAGGGGCGATGTCAGAGGGGGAGCCAGGCTCCCTCACGCGGGCCCCGCGCGGCCAGGGGGCTGGCCGCGCCGCCCCTGCGTGTGGGGCCCTGGTGGCCCCCCTCCTACTCCTCTTCGGATCTCTGGAAGCTTCCGGGTAAAATAAGACTTCAGGATGTGGTTTCGTCCAATTCCGAGAATATTTCCTGTGTATCACTCTGAAACACAAAAACAGTAGAAAACAGGGAACTGGCACTGTGGCACTTTGTTAATAGGTTAGTTCCAGAAAATGCATAAAAGTGCCACTAAGTGTAACGAAACAATAGGCAAATGGTGTAAAAACAAGCATGGAGCATCAAAAATTATAGATACGTTTGAGACGTATCAGTGGGCTTTCTAATTCCCAAGGGTAAACCTAAATATGTAAAAGGAAAGCTTCCTTTTTGACAGTTAACTATATTCGCAAAATGAGAAAGCCTTGAAGCATCCATGTTAATTGGAGTCATACAAGATTTGCTATAATTAACTTTCAGAGCAGTTGATTCGGCAAAAGTATGGAGTAGAGATTTTAAACAGAGGAGTTGATTTGCATCAGCCTTCATAATCACCAAAGTATCATCAGCATACTGAATTATTGGAAAGTCTGGACATGTGATACGTCTCCAACGTATCCATAATTTTTGATGCTCCATGCTTGTTTTTACACCATTTGCTTAGTGTTTCGTTACACTTCGTGGCACTTTTATGCATTTTCTGGAACTAACCTATTAACAAGTCGCCATAGTGCCAGTTCCCTGTTTTCTGCTGTTTTTGTGTTTCAGAAAAGTTACACAGGAAATATTCTTGGAATTGGAAAAAACCAAAGCCAGTCGCCCAGAATTTCACCGAAGCTTCCAGAGATCCGAAGAGGAGACGGAGTGGGGCCACGAGGGCCCCACACAACAGGGCGGTGCGGCCCAGGGGTAGGCCGCGCCCCCTACGTGTGAGGTTGCCTCGGTCCACTCCTGACGATGCCCCTTCGCCTATAAAGACCCCCCGATGGGAAAAACCTAAGTACCCGATCACTTTTCCAGAATACATCGCGATCTGCCGCCGCCATCGACCCGGAGATCGGGAGGGTCCAGAAGCTCTTCCCGGCACCCTGCCGGAGAGGGGAATCGCCACCGGAGGTATTCTTCATCGCCATGCTTGCCTCCGGCGTGATGAGTGAGTAGTCTACCTTGGACTATGGGTCCATAGCAGTAGCTAGATGGTTGTCTTCTCCACCATGTGCTTCATGTTTAGATCTCATGAGCTGCCTTACATGATTGAGATCACCGTTATGTAATTCTACATGTTTGGTTTGTTGGGATCCGATGAATATTGGTGTTATGATTGAGTTGAAGTACTAAAATTTATCTTATGTTATCTCTATGTTGTTTATGATCTTGCATGCTCTCCGTTGTTAGTAGCTATCTTGGCCGAGTAGTTGCTAGTGACTCCAAGAGGGGGTATTTATGCTCGATAGTGGGTTCATGCCTCTATTTAATCTGGGGGAGTGATAGAAACCTCTAAGGTTGTAAATATGCTGTTGCTACTAGGGGGAAAACAACATTCATATGCTCGAGGGCATATGCTTTGTTTACATTACACACTTTGCTTAATGCAATTATCTGTTGTTCGCAACTTAATACTTGTGGAGTTCTCGGATTGATTCGCCACAAGTGGATTATTAGTCATAGATGCAGTTGGATGGCGGTCTATGTATCTTGTTGTAATGCCCAGAGTAAATCTCATAGTGATCCTCTCATCATATGCACGTTGTCTTTATTCTATCAATTGCCCAACTGTAATTTGTTTACCCAGCATGTATTATTTATCTTATGGAGAGACACCACTAGTGAATTGTGGACCCTGGTCCTATTTCCTTTATATTGCTATCACCTGTTTACTTTACTCGCACTGTTTACTTTACTTGCATACTATTACTATTTTCCACTCGATACGCTCATTCCTTTGTTTACAGCAAACTGGTGAGATTGACAACCTCATCGTAAGTTGGGAGCAAAGTATTTGGTTGTGTTGTGTGCAGGTTCCGCGTTGCTACTGGTTGAAGACGAGTCAACAAGTGTCGTAAACGGTGCCCTTGTTGGAGTGTTATTAGGCCAGTCAGCATCACCTTCAGTTGTATTGGCTCCTTCCTCTCCTGACCAACACACCTTGGTTTCTTAACTGAGGGAAAACCTTGCTGCTATATTCATCATACCTTCCTCTTGGGGTTCCCAACTGGACGGTGAAAAGATATCGACACCGTACCGCATCAAGCTCTTTTCTGGCGCCGTTGCCGGGGACAACGAAGAAGAAGAAGAAGCTCCCACGTCAACTAAGCGCCAGCAAAACGCAACAAGCTCTTTTCTGGCGCCATTGCCGGGGAGGAAGAAGAAGACTTCTGCGAGGGGAGTTTTTGCACGCACATCCTTTACTTTGTTTATTGTTTTGCTTTACTTTATTTTTACTTACATCGTTTTATCAAAAAAAAACCAAAAAAATTAGAATCCTTGGTAGTTGTTATTTCTTTACTTTAGTTCATTATGTTGTTCCCTAAGTACATTTGGAGGACCTCTCAGTAGGAAGTGGTTCAATTATTGGGAAAGATAACATTGAGGAGTTGTTTAATCATATTAGTACTCATAAAGAAGTTGAGGAAAAGTCTTTGGTTGAGCTTGCTCCTAGTTATGAAGTTTCTTCCGCTTATTTAGTTCACATGTTAGAAGCTAGGTTTGCTAGCCTTAATCCTTTTATGCAATATATGTTCCTTAAGCTTCATGAAATTGAAGATCCTGAAAAGAAGGCTTTTATCTTGGAAACTTTGCGCATAGAATTTAGAGATGTTGCCAGTGAGGCTAGGAAAGTTTTTAAGAAATTTCATAAGCTTGGCTCACCTGTAGAAGTTGTTGGTACACCCAATGAAGATTTTAGAGTGCCAATACCTTATAAACTTGTAGGAATTCATGATGCTTGGGAAAAGAATTCTAGTTGGATTTGTCCTGAAAATCCTTTCGATGAAAGTAGTGTACCAAAGCGTGATCATAAAGGATCTTCAAAAACTCATTTGGACACAATTCCCTTCATTGTTGAAAAGACTCCTATAGTGGATCCTAATGCTTCTTTCATAATTACTTGATTCGCACTTTCTGCGCCTAGCTCAAAGGCGTTAAAGAAAAGCACTCTTGGGAGATAACCCAATGTTTTTACATTCAGTTCTCTTTTTTTTGAGTCTTGGAAGTTATTACTACTGTAATGGCCTCTCCTTATCCTTTTTATTTCGTTTTTGTGCCAAGAGAAGCCTCTAATTTGAGCGAGGTAAGATTTGGGGATGTTGCTGTCCTGAAACTGTTTTTGGTGCTGCACCGTAAAAATTCGTGAAAATTCTCTGTATATCTTTTGGATCTGCTATTTCTTGTGCATATGCCCCAGGTTATATCCAAACTTTCATTGGAAGAACACTTTTTGATTTGAGCAACAGAAAACCCTCTAAAAATTCGACCTTTGTCAGCTGTTCTGTTTTGACAGATTTCTGCCAATATTTGTGTTTGCCGCTTTATCGCTTTTTTTGAGTTCTTTTGATCACGGAACTTTTGGGGAAGTTGCTACAGTAGTATATGCTTTATATGTGGTGGTTTTAGGTTGAAACCTGAAGCAAAAAGGGTTGATTCTATGTGATGCTTACACTAATGTTGCTAATAGATTTGTGTTTAGTTTTGCATGAAGAAAATTTTCAAGTGTAGGGATCGGAGAGTGATGAGATAAGTTGAAGAATGGAAAAAAGCTCAAGCTTGGGGATGCCCATGCATCACCCTAAGAAATATCCAAGAAGTACAAGCCTCAAAGAATGGGGATGCCCCCGAGGCACCCCTTCTTCGTCAGCAAAAATCAGGTCACCTTTCAAGACACTATATTTTTATTGCATCATGCGTTATGCGTTTTTCTTGGAGCGTCAGTTGTTTTAGTTTTAAGTTTTCTTTAGTTTTGTTTGCTGCAATAAATGGTTGGACCCCAACAAATTTCTTTTGGAGTAGTTGCCTTGCTTTTCATTTGCCAAGAACACTCTGTTTTTCACTCTATTCGTTTCAACGAGTGTTCTTCTTTTTCTAGGACTGTGTTTAGCTTTCGATTTTCACCTTGATTTGTGTTCAGATCTTGTTATATATTTTCATCAAGGTGTATTTTTTCCTCTGGTCTATATTGGTTTTCATCAAAAGAGGTGTTTATAAAAAGTTTGAATGGTGTTGGAAAAGAGAAAAAGTTTTATACAAAAAAGTGGTACAAGAAGGAGCTTGTGTAGACTGTGGCCTAGGCTTTTGCATGTCGTGCTTGATGTCTTTTTGATAGTATGCTTAGTGGTTTTGCTATAGCATGATTTGTCTCAAATAACTGAGATTGCTTAATGAGCCTTTGAAAAAATCATGCGTTGTTTTTATCGTTTGGAAGCATTATTTTGGTTTTCTCCTTGACGCTTTATTTGGGTTGACTTGGCGCATGCTCACACATGTTAGACTCTTACAAAGTCGCCAATAGCCTCTATGATCATTTATTTTTTGACTTTTGATGCCATCTTATGCTTCTTTTAATGTTGCTTTGTCGCTTTGTATGATTATGGCCGTTATTGCTATCTTAGTTGGTCGCTCCCAGTCTTTTGCTAGCCCTCGCCTTGTACTGAGTATGAGCTCTACTCGTGCATCCAACTCCTAAAAACCAAGTTTGCCAAAGTGTCTACCATACATACCTATTAGCAATTTGCTATTCCAAAGTAAATTTGACTTGCTTTTATCTACTCTTCAAATTAAACTCTTACCAGTGTTATGCGAAAATTAGTCAGTAAAGCTCTCACGAACCGGAAGGCACACTTTACTTTTTCTCATTCTTAAAAATTTGACATTGTGGTCTGATGACCCACAAGTATAGGGGGTGTATCGTAGTACTTTCGATAAATAAGAGTGTCGAATCCAATGAGGAGCAGAAGGTGTTGATGAGCAGTTTTGATCAAGGAATCACTGTAAATACTAGCAAATAGGTTTTCAAGGGTATTTGGTAATATGAGTAAATAAAGTGCGAGTAAATAAAAGACAGTAGTAACAATTGAAGCAAGTGGCCCAATCCTTTATTCAGCAAAGGACGAGCCGGTTGTGTACTTATAATAACCAAACATTCTCGAGGACACACGGGAGTTTCTGTCAAGAGCTTTCGCTTCATAGAGCCAATAGTATTTATTGGTTTGATAGGTGTTATGGGGGTGAACCTGTGCTAGCGCACTACCCTTACTAGGATAAATACACACTTGTGATTATACCCCTTGCAAGTATCCGCAAATACAAGAAAGTAATTAAGATAAATCTAACCACAGCCTTAAACTCTAAGATCCTACGCTCCGTGGTGCAATGGTTTCCCAACGGAGGTTTAGGTTTCTGTCACTCCAGCAACCCCACCATCGGTAGCCAAATACACAATGCATCTCACTAGGCCCATAAATGGTGAAGTATCATGTAGTCGACGTTCACATGACACCACTAGTGAAATAGCACCACAACAATATCAAACCATTAAATATTTCTCAACAATAATTCACTACTAACATCTTGACTTCTCCCATGTCCTCAAGAACTAAACGAACTACTCACAAGACATCATATGGATCATGATCAGAGGTGAAATAATGGTAAATAACAATCTGAACATCAACCTTAACTCAACGGTTCCACTCAATAGCATCAACTACAAGAGTAATCAACACCGGGAAAGTTTCCCCTATGAATATAACAAGATCCAACTCAAGATGTTACAGCGGGACGGCGTGGTGATGGTGGAGATGAAGGTGCTGGTGATGGAGATGATGATGATGATCCCGATGAAGTCCAGTGCGATGGTGATGACGATGGCGACGATCTCCCCTCTCCGGGAAGGAATTTCCCCGGCAGATTTCTCCCTGCCGGAGAGCTTTCTCTCTCTGGTGTTCTCCGCCCCGCAGAGGCGGCTGTGTCTAACTCTGAGCCCCTCCCCTGACTTAGGTTTTCGGGGACGATGATGTACGCAGAGGGGCGAGACCAGAGGTGGGCCAGGGTGGCCTCACGTAGGGCCCGCGCGGCCAGGGGTGGGCCCGCGCCGCCCTAGCGTGTGGAGCCCCCCTGGCTCCTCTCGACTCCTCCTTCTGGCTTCGCGAGTCTTCTGGGAAAATATAATTTCTGGGTATTTTCTTAGAATTTTCCTGATCTTCAAAATATGGTCTCTTGATGGTCCTTTTTCCAGCAGAATCCTGACTCCGGCAGCAACTCCTCCGATGATCATCAAACATGTGAAAGCAAAGGAAATAACATCAGTATCATGTCTAAATATGAAATATATCAATGAATAACAGTAAATTATGATAAAAAATAGTGATGCAAATTGGACGTATCAACCCCCCCAAGCTTAGACCTCGCTTGTCCCCAAGCGAAAACTAAACTCGGTAAACATGACCACAGGTTTATGGAGTGAAGTGTCGATAATCAAAATACGGACAATAAGCATCACATTCACCAAAGCACAAATTATCATAGACAGCAACTTCCCTTTATAAGATATAGACTTGCAATAGGTAAAAGGGAATCACATGTAAAGATGCACAAGGTAAATTATAATTGGCAATGGCAAACCTTAGTTCTTGGTCGAAGGGTGGAGAACAAACTATTCTCTCTTTTAAACGGAGCCTTTTAAAACAGAGCTAATATAGCAAAGACTATATGCTCAACAAAGTAAACTTTTGCATTCAAAGAAAGCTTTCAAAGATATATTCCTTCAGACAAAAGCATTATACAAAACAAGGAAGATAATAAACATGATTAAACGGATCAACATATGGATGAGTGAAACATAACAACTCAAATGCTTGCTTGAGACAGAGGGAAATAGGTTGACTCAACATAAAAGTAAAAGATAGGCCCTTCGCAGAGGGAAGTAGGGATTAAACATGTGCTAGAGCTTTTCATTTGTAAAACAGAGGTAAAAAGTTATTTTGAGAGGTGGTTGCTTTTGTCAACGACTAGCAACGGAGTTCTTGATATCTTCCATACTAAACAAGTGAGAGCGGTTCCGAGATGTTTGATTAATTGGCACTTTGGTGCTCTTTTATAGCTTTGCACTCCTTCCCACCTTTTTCCTTTCTCAAACCATGGCTAACCGATTCCATCTGGTGCCGACCAACTTTCACATTCCATTGGAGGAGTGCCTTTTTTCTTTCTTTTCTTTTTGAGATTAAAATGGTCTGACCAGCTCCCTTGCAAAATTAATGACGAGCAGATGAAGCTGCCTAGTCGAGGGGTACTTAATTTAGTATGGAAGATAACAAACCCATCCACTACGTCCTCATGAGCTAAAAACAGTGGCACAAAATGAGAAGTGTTTGAAGGTTTTTGAAAGGTAGCACATGAAAATTTACTTAGAATGGCTTGAAATACCATGCATAGGAATTTATAGTGGACTCTTTGGAAGTGAGTTGGCTTTTGGGAATTGGATGCACGAGAAGTATTTCCTCTCAGTACAGGTTTTTGGCTAGCAAGGCTGGGTAGCAAGCATAAGAGTTGCATGAAACAAACAAACAAACATACATATAATAAGAATAATCATGCAAACTTCCTTGAAGGTACAACGATTTTAACTTTAAGAATAACAAACTTATAAGCCAAACATAAAGGAAAACTGGAGTGATGTAACTGCAGGCACTTCTTTATTCTTCTCTACTCAAACTTCAAACTTCAAGGTAAAATTGCTACTGACCAAGCTAGGTTTGCCAAAACCAACTAAATCTACTCATGCTCCCAATGTGATACCAATAGCAATCAACAAGACTAGTCATACAAGAGAGATTGCAAACTAACATAAAGTGTGCGGAAAGTAAACGATAGAACTTCTCATTAATATTTCATTACCACAACTCACACCAAGGGATACATAGATAACTAACTAAGGAGGATACTTCCAAACTGCAAACTATTCTATAAGATAACTTCTCTATTCATGATATGACACTACTTTGAAAAGTAAATGAGCAAAAGGTAATGATGTGATACCGTGGCACTCCCCCAAGCTTGGAACAAGCCAAGGGGATGCCTAAACCGATGATGAATTACTCCTTTGGTGGTGGCGGTGGATAATCTCTAATAAGCTTCTCAATCAAATCCTTCAGATCATCAATCTTGTACTTGAGGTTACGAATCATCTCGGAATTGTGCTCAACACGGTTCATGAACCTGTCAGCAAGAGAATCCCAGCTCTTGGAATTATTTCCCCATCCTTCTTCACCCTTGGAGCTTCCTGTCCCTGCATTGTTAGAACGATCTATATCCCAGCCAGAGGGTAATCGTGATTTGGGCACCTTTTGGAACTGATGTTCATGAATTAGAGTATGGAAAGGATTTTGGCTTGGCGGAGATGTCCGTGGAGCTAAAGTGTGACGCGGCACACCCCCTCTGGTCCTTATGCGAGCACTCTTCTTGAACTTGTCTTGATCTGTCACCACCCCTATGCTGGCAATCACGGTGCTTGGCCTTGGACTTTGATCTTCCTCTTCATCTTCGCTTTCAACCTCTTCTTTCAGCCGGAAATCTTTGATGTCTCCTTCTGGAGGTGTCTTCTCCTTGTCACCACTGGAAGAGGCCATGACTCCTCCAAGCTTAAGATCAACTCCTGACAGAAACAGCTCGAAACAAAACACGACGAGAAAATGATATACAGACCTCGGGGACTCCGGGGGGTTAAATAGGCGAAAATTATACATCGAAACGAAGTCACAGGAGGAAACCGGGACGGAAACGAGTTCCGGGGTGTTCTCACACCCAGGTGGCGCGGCCAGGGGTGGGCCCGCGCCACCTGTGTGTGAGACACACACGGACTCTTTTTCCTGCTCTTTTTCATCTCGTGATTTTTCATATTTAGTAAAAACAACAAAAATATTAAAGGAAGAACTTTTCGCGAAACTTTTCTGACTAGAACTGTTACCTATTCGAAAGTGAACTCTGCAGGTACCTGCAATTTGTCTTGGATGAATTCTTCCGGAGAAACTGTTTCAATAACATCAACATCTTCATTATAAGAATCTCCAGAAATATAATGCTTGAGTGTTTGCCCATTCACCACTTGTGTAGAGTCATCTTTCAATGAAGCAATCTTAATAGCACCTGAGCGGTACACTTCCACAATAACATATGGTCCTTCCCATTTAGAAAGTAATTTTCCTGCAAAAAATCTGAGACGAGACCTATACAAAAGAACTTTCTCACCAACATGAAACTCTCTCTTAAGAATTCTCTTATCATGCCATTGCTTGACTTTCTCTTTGAAAAGTCTGGCATTCTCATACGCTTCGTTTCTCCACTCATCTAGAGAACTCAAATCTAACAACCTTTTCTTACCGGCTAGTTTAAAATCTCTGTTAAGCTCTCTCACTGCCCAAAAAGCTTTGTGTTCTAATTCTAAGGGCAAGTGACACGCTTTTCCGTAAACCATCTTATAAGGGGACATACCCATGGGATTGTTATAAGCAATTCTATAAGCCCATAAAGCGTCATTTAACTTACTAGCCCAGTTTTTCCTAGATCTATTGACAGTCTTCTGCAAGATAGACTTGATCTCCCTATTTGAAAGTTCTACCTGCCCACTAGTTTGGGGATGATAAGCAGAAGCAATTCTATGATTGACATCATACTTAGCAAGAGTTTTTCTAAAACTATCATGAATAAAATGAGAACCTCCGTCAGTCATAAGATATCTAGGCACTCCGAACCTAGGAAAAATAACATCCTTAAGCATTTTTAACGAAGTCTCACCATCGGCACTCTTTGTAGGTATGGCTTCTACCCATTTAGTAACATAATCAACAGCAACAAGTATATGGGTATAGCCTTTTGAAGGAGGAAAAGGACCCATAAAGTCAAATCCCCAACAATCAAATGGTTCAATAACGAGAATGTAATTCATAGGCATCTCATTGCGTCTAGAAATATTACCAACTCTTTGACATTCATCGCAAGATAAAACATACCTTCTGGCATCTTTAAAAAGGGTTGGCCAATAAAAACCTGATTGTAGAACCTTCTGTGCGGTTCTCTCTCCAGCATGATGCCCTCCATAAGCACTGCTATGGCATTTTCTTAATATCTCTTGTTGCTCATATTCCGGTACGCATCTTCTCATGATACCATCAACTCCTTCTTTATATAAATGTGGGTCATCCCAAAAATAATGCCTCAAATCATAGAAGAATTTTCTTCTTTGCTGAGCTGTAAAGGTCGGAGGCAAATACTTGGAAACAATAAAGTTAGCATAATCAGCATACCATGGAAGGTCTCGTGAAGTTACATTAATTGCAGCCAACTGTTCATTTGGAAAACTATCATTAACAGGTATAGGATCAAAAGAAATGTTTTCCAATCTAGACAAATTGTCAGCCACAGGATTTTTAGCACCTTTCCTATCTACGATATGCAAATCAAACTCTTGTAAAAGCAACACCCATCTAATAAGCCTAGGCTTAGCATCCTTCTTAGTCATAAGATATCTAATAGCAGCGTGATCAGTATGAATAGTAACTTTAGAATCAACAATGTAAGATCTAAACTTATCACAAGCAAAAACAACAGCAAGAAACTCTTTCTCAGTAGTAGCATAATTCTTCTGAGCAGCATCAAGAGTCTTACTAGCATAATGAATAACATTCAACTTATTATCAACGCGCTGTCCAAGAACAGCACCAACAGCAAAATCACTAGCATCGCACATAATTTCAAAAGGTAAATTCCAATCAGGTGGTTGAACAATAGGAGCAGTAGTTAAAGCCTTCTTAAGAGTTTCAAAAGCTTCCTTACAATCATCATCAAAGACAAATGGTACATCCTTTTGAAGAAGATTAGTAAGAGGCTTTGAAATCTTAGAGAAATCTTTAATAAACCTCCTATAGAAATCAGCATGACCAAGAATACTACGAATACCTTTAACATCTCTTGGACATGGCATTTTCTCAATTGCCTCCACTTTTGCTCTGTCAACTTCAATACCTCTTTCGGAAATTTTATGTCTTCCTTTATTTACCATAAAGTGGCATTTCTCCCAATTAAGAACAAGGTTAGTTTCTTCGCACCTCTGCAAAACTTTATCAAGGTTGTGCAAACAATTATCAAAAGAAGTTCCATAGACGGAGAAATCATCCATGAAGACCTCCACAATTTCTTCACAAAAACCATGAAAAATAGCAGACATACATCTTTGAAAAGTAGCAGGAGCATTGCATAAACCAAATGGCATACGTCTATAAGCATAAGTTCCATAAGGGCAAGTAAAAGTGGTTTTCTCTTGATCATCCTTCTTAACAGCAATTTGAGAAAAACCAGAATAACCATCAAGGAAACAAAAATGAGTCTTCTTAGACAACCTTTCTAGCATTTGATCTATAAACGGTAAAGGGTAATGATCTTTCTTAGTAACCTTGTTTACCTTCCTATAATCAATGCACATTCTATAACCAATAACTACCCTTTGAGGAATAAGCTCGTTATTCTCATTAGGCACAACAGTCATACCTCCTTTCTTAGGAACACAATGAACAGGACTAACCCATCTACTATCAGCAATAGGATAAATAATACCAGCATCAAGGAGCTTTAATGCCTCATTTCTTACCACATCCTTCATCTTGGGAATTAGGCGGCGTTGATGCTCCACGACTGGCTTCGCATCTTTCTCCATATTAATGGCATGCTGACATAAAGTGGGAGAAATCCCTTTTAAATCATCAAGAGTATATCCCATAGCTCCTCGGTGTTTCCTCAATATCTCCAATAATCTTTCTTCTTCCTTTCCTGAAAGTTTAGAACTAATAATAACAGGATATATTTTCTTATCATCAATATAAGCATATTTAAGATTATCAGGCAAAGGCTTTAATTCAAACACAGGATCTTCTTTAGGCGGCAAAGTGGTACCAAGATCCTCCACAGGTAGATTATGCTTGAGTAACGGCGGCTGACGAAGAAGAATGTCGTCAATCTCTTCTCTTTCCTTGCTAAAAACATCACTTTCGTGATCTTCCATGAATTGCTGCAAGGCATTATTAGGGGCAAGAGCAATAGAAGCAAGCTGCTCAACTCGAAAATTTTCATTAGGCGTGTCATTTTCATAAGAAGTCTTAGCAAACTTGGAAAAATTAAACTCATAAGACTCTCCATTAAACTTAGTAAAAAAATTCTCCTTCTTACAATCTATCACGGCACCACAGGTGTTCAAAAATGGTCTACCAAAAATAATAGGACAAGTTTTACTAGCCTCCTTACCAAGTACTAGAAAATCAGTAGGGTATTTAGTCTTACCGCAAAGAACTTCCACATCTCGGACAATACCAAGAGGCCACACAGTCTCTCTATTAGCAAGCTGAACAACCACATCAATATCTTCAAGTTCACAAGCGCCAATCTCGTGCATGATTTCTTTGTAAAGCTCTAAGGGAATAGCACTTGCACTAGCACCAATATCACATAAACCATAATAGCAATGATCTCCAATCCTGACAGAAATAACAGGAACACTTGCTTTCCTATGCTTTTTAGGATGTGAGAGAATGTTAGAAGCATCTTCACAAAAGAGAATATATTCATCCCGTGCATCTTTAGTAACAAGATCCTTCAATATAGCTACAGGAGACTTAATAGTAATTTGCTCATCAGGTTCTGCAGCTTTCTTAGTACTTTTATTAGACACACTTACCAAAGTAGAATACTTCTTTACCTTAGCAGGGAAAGGTGTCTTCTCAAAATAAGGTTCAGGCACAATGCTATCAACAGTACAAACTTCAGTAGCTGCAGCAGGAATATGACTAATAGAATCTTTGTAAGGCGCATGATATTTGTTCCAATCTTTCTTTGGAACATCAATATAAGAGGCAAAGGCCTTAAGACAATTAGCAAGTATTTGGGAATCAAGACCATATGCAGCACTAACACCATGAAAGTCATCGGTCTCCATAAAAGATTTAGTGCATTCATAATCATAGTTTATACCAAACTTCCTACCTTTGTCGTTTTCCCAACCTTCAGCATTCTCTTGTATACGATCAAGAAGTTTCCACTTAGCATCTTCTTTCATATGAGTAAATGATCCAAAACAAGAAGCATCCAAATAATCCTTATCAGGAAGAGTAAGCCGCGCATAAAAATTATCAATAACAATATTATTGGGGAGCTCATGAATGGGGCATTTGAGCATTAGTAACTTCAATCTCCCCCACGCTTGGGCAATACTCTCTCCATTATGAGGCCAAAAATTATATATCCGGTTACGGTCTTTATGAATTTCACTTGGAGGATAAAACTTGGAATAAAAGAGAGGCACAATATCCTCCCATGCCATAGATGGACCATCTTGGAGTAGTCGATACCACTTCTCAGCTCTGCCTTTCAATGATAATGAGAATAATTTCTTCTTAACCTGGTTTGGTGAAATACCTGCACATCTGAACAACTCGCATAATTCATGTATAAATAATAAGTGATCACCCGGATGGACAGTTCCATCTCCTGAATAGCAGTTATCCATAATACGCCCAACAATTTTCATAGGTATTTTAAAAGGATCAATTTCAGCAGGTGGTGGCGGTGGTGGTTCCTCCACATGTGCAGCAGTAGCAGTGGATGTGTTTCCAAATAGGAAACCAAATGGAGAGTTCTCCATAGCAGAGTAAAATAAAAGACAAAATAAAAATGATACTCACAGCGACGGTTACCTTTACCAATTCCACTCTTCAATAGCGCTACACTCCCCGGCAACGGCACCAGAAAATAGTCTTGATGACCCACAAGTATAGGGGGTGTATCGTAGTACTTTCGATAAATAAGAGTGTCGAACCCAACGAGGAGCAGAAGGTGTTGATGAGCAGTTTTGATCAAGGAATCACTATAAATACTAGCAAACAGGTTTTCAAGGGTATTTGGTAATATGAGTAAATAAAGTGCGAGTAAATAAAAGACAGTAGTAACAATTGCAGCAAGTGGCCCAATCCTTTATTCAGCAAAGGACAAGCCGGTTGTGTACTTATAATAACCAAACATTCTCGAGGACACACGGGAGTTTCTGTCAAGAGCTTTCGCTTCATAGAGCCAATAGTATTTATTGGTTTGATAGGTGTTATGGGGGTGAACCTGTGCTAGCACACTACCCTTACTAGGATAAATACACACTTGTGATTATACCCCTTGCAAGCATCCGCAAATACAAGAAAGTAATTAAGATAAATCTAACCACAGCCTTAAACTCTATGATCCTACGCTCCCTGGTGCAATGGTTTCCCAACGGAGGTTTAGGTTTCTGTCACTCCAGCAACCCCACAATCGGTAGCCAAATACACAATGCATCTCACTAGGCCCATAAATGGTGAAGTATCATGTAGTCGACGTTCACATGACACCACTAGTGAAATAGCACCACAACAATATCAAACCATTAAATATTTCTCAACAATAATTCACTACTAACATCTTGACTTCTCCCATGTCCTCAAGAACTAAACGAACTACTCACAAGACATCATATGGATCATGATCAGAGGTGAAATAATGGTAAATAACAATCTGAACATAAACCTTAACTCAACGGTTCCACTCAATAGCATCAACTACAAGAGTAATCAACACCGGGAAAGTTTCCCCTATGAATATAACAAGATCCAACTCAAGATGTTACAGCGGGACGGCGTGGTGATGGTGGAGATGAAGGTGCTGGTGATGGAGATGATGATGATGATGATCCCGATGAAGTCCAGTGCGATGGTGATGACGATGGCGATGATCTCCCCTCTCCGGGAAGGAATTTCCTCGGCAGATTTCTCCCTGCCGGAGAGCTTTCTCTCTCTGGTGTTCTCCGCCCCGCAGAGGCGGCTGTGTCTAACTCTGAGCCCCTCCCCTGACTTAGGTTTTCGGGGACGATGATGTACGCGGAGGGACGAGACCAGAGGTGGGCCAGGGTGGCCTCATGTAGGGCCCGCGCTGCCCTAGCGTGTGGAGCCCCACTGGCTCCTCTCGACTCCTCCTTCTGGCTTCGCGAGTCTTCTGGGAAAATATAATTTCTGGGTATTTTCCTAGAATTTTCCTGATCTTCAAAATATGGTCTCTTGATGGTCCTTTTTCCAGCAGAATCCTGACTCCGGCAGCAACTCCTCCGATGATCATCAAGCATGTGAAAGCAAAGGAAATAACATCAGTATCATGTCTAAATATGAAATATATCAATGAATAACAGTAAATTATGATACAAAATAGTGATGCAAATTGGACGTATCATGGTCTCTTATGTTGAGTTGTTATGCTTGCAAGTTGTAAGTTGGGAATTAGCCCAGCCATGCCGTCATGGGGCAAGCTTTCAACATTGCACTTCTTATTTGAGTTGATATCGTGATCTTTTGTTTATGGATACTCGCGGTGTGAAATGAATTGGGAATCTTGCGGGATCATGGAGTTTGTATATGTGTTAGAGAAACGCCTGGGCCGCCAATCTAAGCCATGCATAATTCATGGTGGAAATTTGCAGCATGCCCATTGTGGACATTCGACGACGCATCTCAAAATAAAAAGCTATACAAATGGTAAATAAAAGAGATGTCGAGGTGTTCATTGTCTGCTTGTCTTGTCATTTTGATGTGGGCTTGTTCCATGTCATCGGGCACGGAGGTACCCCGTTGGCGGTTCTCGATGATACGTGTATACTTACAATGACAAGAGCTTGCTTGATACTCTAAGTAAAGTAGCATGAGGTTTGGGTACTCGTATTCACGGGACACGAGGTTTTCAACTTATGATTTGTCAAGCATATGCAGCATGAGTGTTCTCACATTAATTTAACCATTCAAGATGCTTATGATGGGGGCAATGAGAGCTCAAAGCCAGTAAGTACCATAATTTTTGAAGGTTATAAAACTTGCAATCACTGCTTCCCTCTGCGAAGGGCCTTTCTTTTACTTTTTTGTTGAGTCATCAACTTCTACCTTTATGCACCATTAAGAGAGCATAGTTGTCATTCTGAGTATAATGTGCATTGTCCCAAAGTTTTTATTGATTGATTCATATTGTTGGTTTTACTTGTTCTTAAAGTATTTGTATCTAGTCGCCCTCTTAAACTTGAAGGTGTCCTATGCATTTATGTTTTGCTCTCCATGAAGGACAAGCTGAAAACTATTTGTATGTTTTTCCATATGATTTGAACACACATTTGACTTTCATTGTTTCATTTTCATGATCGTTTGTTTGTGTTCATTTTCATGTTATAACATGGTCGCTAAGTTTCTTCTATCAAGATTATGTCTTTCATGCCCATGTTTTAAGTTCTTTTGATCCTAGCTCACAACGCTTACATAGATGATCAAGATTGTGTAGGTGCATGTCACCTCAAAAATTATTTCTTTTGTTATCACTTACCTACTCGAGGACGAGCAGGAGTTAAGCTTGGGGATGCTGATACGTCTCCAATGTATCCATAATTTTTTATGGTCCATGCTTGTTTTTACACCATTTGCTTAGTGTTTTGTTACACTTCATGGCACTTTTATGCATTTTCTGGAACTAACCTATTAAAAGTCGCCACAGTGCCAGTTCCCTGTTTTCTGCTGTTTTTGTGTTTCAGAAAAGTTACACAGGAAATATTCTCGGAATTGGACGAAACCAAAGCCAGTCGCCCAGAATTTCACCGAAGCTTCCAGAGATCCGAAGAGGAGACGGAGTGGGGCCATGAGGTCCCCACACAACAGGGCGGTGCAGCCCAGGGGTAGGCCACGCCCCCTACATGTGAGGTCGCCTCGGTCCACTCCTAACGATGCCCCTTCGCCTATAAAGAACCCCCGACGGGAAAAACCTAAGTACCCGATCACTTTTCCAGAATACATCGCGATCCGCCGCCTCCGTCGACCCGAAGATCGGGATGGTCCAGAAGCTCTTCCCGGCACCCTGCCGGAGAGCGGAATCGCCACTGGAGGTCTTCTTCATCGCTATGCTTGCCTCCGGCGCGATGAGTGAGTAGTCTACCTTGGACTATGGGTCCATAGCAGTAGCTAGATGGTTGTTTTCTCCACCATGTGCTTCATGTTTAGATCACATGAGCTGCCTTACATGATTGAGATCACCGTTATGTAATTCTACATGTTTGGTTTGTTGGGATCCAATGAATATTGGTGTTATGATTGAGTTGAAGTACTGAAATTTATCTTATGTTATCTCTATGTTGTTTATGATCTTGCATGCTCTCCATTGTTAGTAGCTATCTTGGCCGAGTAGTTGCTAGTGACTCAAAGAGGGGGTATTTATGCTCAATAGTGGGTTCATGCCTCTATTTAATCTGGGGGAGTGACAGAAACCTCTAAGGTTGTAGATGTGCTGTTGCTACTAGTGGAAAACAACATTCATATGCTCGAGGGCATATGCTTTGTTTACATTACACACTTTGCTTAATGCAATTATCTATTGTTCACAACTTAATACTTGTGGAGTTCTCGGATTGATTCGCCACTAGTGGATTATTAGTCATAGATGCAGTTGGATGGCGGTCTATGTATCTTGTTGTAATGCCCAGAGTAAATCTCATAGTGATCCTCTCATCATATGCACGTTGTCTTTATTCTATCAATTGCCCAACTGTAATTTGTTTACCTAGCATGTATTATTTTATCTTATGGAGAGACACCACTAGTGAACTGTGGACCCTGGTCCTATTCCTTTATATTGCTATCACCTATTTACTTTACTTGCACTGTTTACTTTACTTGCATACTATTACTAGTTTCCACTCGATACGCTCATTCCTTTGTTTACAGCAAACCAGTGAGATTGACAACCTCATCGTAAGTTGGGAGCAAAGTATTTGGTTGTGTTGTGTGCAGGTTCCGCGTTGCTACTGGTTGAAGACGAGTCAACAAGTGTCGTAAACGGCGCCCTTGTTGGAGTGTTATTAGGCCAGTCAGCATCACCTTCAGTTGTATTGGCTCCTTCCTCTCCTGACCGGCATACCTTGGTTTCTTAACTGAGGGAAAACCTTGCTGCTATATTCATCATACCTTCCTCTTGGGGTTCCCAACTGGACGGTGAAAAGATATCAACACCGTACCGCATCAAGCTCTTTTCTGGCACCGTTGCTGGGGACAACGAAGAAAAAGAAGCTCCCACGTCAACTAAGCGCCAGCAAAACGCAACAACATGCATGGCTAGGGATTGGTGGGGCAACTAATCCTTGTGCCATTGCTTTATTCATGATTGATTGGAGAAGATCTGCTGCAAGGACAAAAAGGAGTGGTGACAAAGGGTCTCCTTGCCTCACACCTCTTCTGCAGTAATTTTTTTCCCAGGCACACCATTTAATAAGACAGCAGAAGTCTCTGTTCTTAAAATCATACTGATCCAGTTAATCCACTTCTCTCCAAATCCTCTTGCCTTTAAGATTTCAATTATAGTACAATGCTCAATTTTTTCAAAGGCCTTCTCAAACTCTAGCTTTAAAACTAGAATCTCTTCTTTTAACTTGTGACACTGATATAGATATTCAAGCGCCCATCCAAGACAATCTTGAATTGATCTGCTTTTGAGAAAATCATACTGATTTTTGTGCACTAACTTTAGAATAATTCTCTGCAATCTGTTTGCCAAGAGTAATAATTTTCAGAACACTATTCAGTAATGAAATATGCCTGAAATCATTTGGAGTGGAGGGGCTGTCCATTTTAGGAATCGGGGTGATGAAAGAGGAGGTTATAATTTCAAGTGAAACAGTGCCATTATAGAAATCTTGAATCAAATCCTTTACATCTTTTCCAATAATGCTCCAGCAGTTCTTTATGAATTCATTATTGAATCCATCTGGTCCAGGAGACTTTTCATTTGGCAACTCCTTGACAACATCCTCAATTTCCTTTTCAGAGAATGGAATTTCAAGTTCATTCTTAGTATCTTCATCCATTCTTTCACCAAATAATTCAGACAAGTTAAATGCATATTTGGTTTATCAGAAATTCCCATTCTGTCCTTAAAAGCATTCCATAAAATGGAGGCTTTTCCATCATGATCAGAGATTTCAGCCAAGTCTTGACATCAACTTGACATAGTGCCAATACTCATCGGATCCCACAAACACAACATGTAGAATTACACAAAGATGATCTCGATCATGATAGTCAGCTCACAAGATCTAACATGAAAGCCATGTGGAGAAGACGACCATCTAGCTACTGCTATGGACCCGTAGTCCAAGGGTAGACTACTCACACATCACTACTCCGGAGGCGACCATGGTGGGTGGAGAAGGCCTTCCGGCAGGGTGCCGGGAAGAGCTCCTGGATCCTCCCAATCTCGCATCAACGACGGCGGCGGCTTGCAGTATGTTCGAGGAAAAGTGATACGTCCTTTAGGTTTTTCCCGTCGAGGGGAATATATAGGTGGAAGGGCAGCGTCAGGAGGTGGACCAAGTGGTCTCACCCCTAGTGGCGCGGCCAGGGGCTGGGCCGTGCCGCCCTAGGGTGAGCCTGGCCTCTGGCCCCTCTGTCTCATCTTCGGACTCATGACGCTTCGGGAAAAATAGCAGGTTTGGCTTTTGTTTCGTCCAATTCTGAGAATATTTCCTGTGTAGCTTTTCTGAAACACAAAAAACCAGAAAACAAGGAACTGAAACTGTGGCATCCGTTAGTAGGTTAGTTTCAGAAAATGCATAAAAATGCCACGAAGTGTAAAAAAACCAGAGCAAATGGTTGTATAAACGATTGTAAAGCATTGGTGCTAGATCAAAGAACCTAAAACATGGGCATAAGAGACATAATCTTGACACAAAAACTTAGCAACCATGTTATAACATGAAAAGTAACACAACGAAAGATCATGAATAATGAAACATTGAAGTCTAACGTGTGTTCAAATCATATAGACAAAACATATCAAAGTAGTTTTCAGCTTGTCCTTCATGGAATGCAAAAACATAAATGCATAGGACACCTTCAAGTTTTAAGAGGGCGACTAGATACAAATAATTTAAGAACAAGCAAACCATAATCTGAATCAATCAATGATAAACTTTGGGACTATGCACATTAAACTCAAATGGCAACTATGCTCTCCTAGATGGTGCATAAAGGTAGAAGTGAGACTCAACATAAAAGTAAAAGAAAGGCCCTTCGCAGAGGGGGAAGCATTGATTAAACATGTGCTAAGAGCTTTTCATTTGTAAAACAGAGAGATAAAAATGGGTTTTGAGAGGTGGTTTGTCTTTGTCAACGAACTGGCAATGGGGTTCTTACTATCTTCCATACAAAAAAGCAAATTTTTGAGAGAGAGATTGGCAACTTGGTGGCTCTTTTATAAAGCTTGGCACTCCTCACCCCACCTTTTCCTTTCAACAAACCATGGCTAACTGATTCCATCGGGTGCCCACCAACTTACATACCATGGAGGAGTGCCTTTTTTTGGAATAAAAATATGGAAGATAGCAAATCCGACCACTACGTCCCCATGAGCTGAAAATAGTGTCACAAAATGAGAAATTTTTGAAGGTTTTTTGAAAGTTAGCACATGAAAATTTACTTGGAATGGCTTGCAAATACCATGCATAGGAGTTTATAGTGGACACATTGGCAAACTTGGTTTTTGGAGTTGGATGCACGAGTAGAGCTCATACTTAGTACAAAATGAAGGCTAGCAAAACGACTGGGAGAGACCAACTAAGAGAGCAATACGGCCATAATCATGCATAGCGACAAAACATCATTAAAGAAGCATAAAGTGGCATCACAAGTCAAAAACCAAATGATCATAGAGGCTTATGGCGACTTGTTAGAGTCAAACATGTTATAAGCCATGCACCAAGTCAACCCAAATAAAGCATCAAGGAGAAAAGCACAAAAATGCTTCCATATAATAAAGGGATTTCTATTTTTGTGCCCTCGGGTCCTTAGTTGTGCTCAGTTTTCCCCAGCCGCTTAACTTTTCCTCAGTTTTCCCTCGCTCTAGTTTGAAACCCCTCGCAGATGCTCGGATAGGGTTGCGGTCTGGTCAGAGGCCTTGACTGTTACCGGTGACTGCTAGGGAGCCGCGGTTGTTGTGAATTGACCGATGCTTTTGAATGGTGCTGACGGGTAGGGTCAGGAGACACGTCGGAGCAGCCATCCATCTATCGCTGACGTGTGGGCCGTTTTATTTCCTGATTGTATACGCGGTGCTGCCAATGACAAATGGGGCCGCTCTATAGGGCTGCCGCAGCCAATGACCAGTGGGGTCGTGTGTAATTTTTAGGAAAAGACATATATTGCCGCTCTGTGGGGCTGCCGCAACCAATGACCAGTGGGGTCGTCAATTTATTTAGAGAAAATCATATATTGCCGCTCTGTGGGGCCTCCGCAGCCAATGACCGCTGGGGTCGTCTATTTATTTAGAGAAAATCATATAGAGCCGCTCTGTGGGCCGCCTCAGCCAATGACCGCTGGGGTCGCCCTTAGTGAAAAGGCATATATCCCTGCTTTTAGTTAGAGAGAAGCAACAAGTTCGCTAATTAATTTATCTTAAGCTAGACACAGCAGTGACTATTTTCGCAGCTTAATCTAAAGTGAATCTTATGCTAAACATGGCTGGAACCTAGTGTTGTGCATCTCATTAGTCATCGGAGAACCGCTGGCAGCTCGTTCCCCACCCTCGGACGGAGCAGCCATCGCTGGCGCCTCATCGCGACGCCGGCTCTGTTCCCCGGCGGCGTCGGACGGACTGCGGCGCTGCACGTCAACCACGGCTCCAGCACTTGTTTTGTCCGCACGCATTGTACCCACCGCAGGAAAGTCTGCTGCAAGAAGATCCGCCACCCACGACGACCGGGATTTGCTCCGCCGCAAGCAGATCCGCCGCCCACGACGACCTCCGCTTCCGCCTCCCCCGCCCCCTAATCGATTCGGTTCCCGTAATTTATTTGGAGTTTGCAGGTGCGAAATAGTCCTCAATGTCTGGTCGTAGCGGGTACACCAGTGAGGGTGGGGATTCGATCATGTCGTGCCACGTTCTACTTCTCCTACCTCGTCGGAAGTGCAGGTATCTCGCTTCTGCTCTCTGTACTACCATTGAATTTGAAGTGCCGCCATGGCCCGTTGGAGTGATTTCAGTTGTTATTTTTTCCATTATTGTTACAGTTCGCCAGGCAGGCCGATGATCCATGGTACATTGCATACCAAGATGAATCAACCCAGTGGTGTAGCCAGAGGATGGATTTGGAGGAGAAGGTGGCCAATTTAGGTGATGAATTGGCCCGTAAAAACCTGATGATATTCGAGCTGAAGCGTATTGTGGAGGAAGAAAAGAAGAATTCAGAGCTTATTCGCAAGGAGAAGTTGATACTTGAGACAGATCTTGCCGTATCTGATCAAGTGGTAGAAAATTTAGAACATGAACTTCAAGTGATGGGAGAGGGGAAAGTAGATTCATCTGGGCAGTTTTATTAGGTGCCATCCCTGTCCTAGCAGTTATGTGGTTGTGGTAGATGATTTAGATAGTATAGAATTGTTATTCAGTAGATGGCTCTAACCACTGTATTTTGGTATGGCTCTAACCACTGTATTTTGTCGTACAATTTCCTAGTTGTGCTAAGTAATGCGCGCGATAATTTTCATGCATGAACATCTTATAAAAGTGAAGGGATCCCAAAAGTGAAAGCATGTACCAACCTCTCGGATCAAATACATATCAATCTTCCCAATCAAGTTGGGATAGAATTCAAATCATACATTCGGATGTACAGGGACACATCGAGAAAGTGGAGAAGCTTTTTTTGACAGGAGGTAGTAGTAGTTCGAACAATTTTATCCCAAATTGAAATTGAAAAATACAAATTTATCATAATTTATCCCAATTTGCGGCGTCGAACACGGCCGCGCACCGATGGGCTAGAAGGGCCTGGACGACGGGCGGCTGAGGGGGCAGGATCTGCGCCATCCGCAAACTCGGACATGGAGGAGGGCTGGATCTGCGCCGTCGCAGCGATGTTGTGGATGATGGCTTCAATCGTCTTGTCATCGATGAACACTGTCGACACGGCCACCGTCTTGGTGTCCATCAGTAACAGATCTGAGGAGGGCAACAGAAGTGAGACATCGGCAGGTTCCGACATTGAAGGCTGGATCTGCGCCGTCGCAGCGATGTTGTAGGTCGCAGCGATGTTGTAGGCGATGGCTTCAAGACGATCGATGAGCACTGTCGACACGGCCGCCGTCTTGGTGTCCATCAGCAATAGATCTGAGGAGGGTAACGGATGTGAGACATCGGTAGGCTCCGACATTGAAGGCTGGATCTGCGCGTCGCAGTGATGTTGTAGGTCGCAGCGATGTTGTAGGTGATGGCTTCAAAACGATCGATGAGCACTGTCAACACGGCCGCCGTCTTGGTGTCCATCAGCAACAGATCTGAGCGAGGGTAAGAAGGAAGTGAGACATCGGCAGGCTCCGACATTGAAGGCTAGATCTGCGCCATCGCAGCGATGTTGTAGGCGATGGCTTCAATCGTCTTGGCATCGGTGAGCACTGTCGGCACGGCCACCGTCTTGGTGTTCTTCATCATCAACAGATCTGAGAAGTAAAGAAAACGAAGAGAGAGAAGAGAGAGACATTTCAACTATTTGCGGGTTAGATCCTCACCGGCACTCTTAGATCCATGCCGCCGCACGGTTAGATCCGCGCCTCGCACCACGGTTAGATCCGCACCGCCGCACGCACGCACGCACGTTGCAGATCCGCGCCGCCGCGACCGCCAGAGTAAGAGAGGAAAGGAAGATGCGACTGGAATATGGACTGTCAGGGTGGTAGGTATGTGCTCTGCAGATCCGCGCCACTGCGACCGCCAGGGTTGACAGGCCGTCCGATCATAAATGATCCAATGGTGCAAGCGTGCGTTGA
>QXEO01001817.1:0-31194 GCA_007115705.1 Dactylis glomerata
ATTTCCGAGAGGTTAAGACTTGTTAGAAAAAATATATTTATGATAACCATGGGATCCAATCCCCTTTAATTTGATCTAAAGGCTTTTGGGCACCTCTAGAATCTCCCTAGTTTCTTCTCTCTGTCCGCGCAAGTGACCCATGCATGACATGTACTTAATCTTCATGATTTTAGTTATTTCCTTGTTTTTCAAATCCGCCAAAAAAAATAGATCCTCACCTTACGACAGAGTGCTTATGCACAACAAGAAAACAGCGTGAAAACTCTCACCCTAATCCTAACCTCGTCTGAACAGCACGGAATCTGGGGTGAAGATCGGCAAGGGCACCATAGCAGTGGCCAACACGATGAGCGAGGTTTGGCAAAGAAAGAGAATGTGAGGGAGGACTCGTACGTCCCGACGTCGCAAACATGGAGGTGGTGCCACAACATTCAGGCGTTTGCGTTTTCCTTCTTCGGGGTATCGCAGTCGCAGCTGTGTTAGTTGACGCTCTCCGAGGCCATGGCCCGACATTCAGGCGTGTAGACGTACGGATCCAATCAGCAGAGCGGGAATGACGGATCGGTGGATCTGATAATCCGGCTCGATCTGCGGTTACGTTACCTGCCTGCCTCAAAACTGTCGGCAACCCCTCAAAAAATACTCCTATATATAGCGGCGGTGCCCTGCAGAATGCAGTCGCGTTCGTCGTACGTTGTTGCCCTTCTTCTTCTCCGAGGCACTCGTGTGGCACCGTGGCTACTCAGAAGCGAATCTCTGAGACGGACGACAACAAGTTAGCATCAGTAAAGGATCCAATCATCAATGGCGATCGGGAGAGAACGCAAAAGTTAACTGCGAAAAGGGGATCCGGGAGTTGCAGATGAGTTCCTGCATTCTCGAGTGGTTCGAGGGTCTAGCTTGTTGCATCTGTCAAAGTATCGGCCGACGAACCATAGCATGTTCTCTAATACAAACGTACTGCTGCTAGGTCACTAACCAAGTGATGTGATGTTCATTGATCCAAGAAAATACGATGACTCCACGATCGATGGATAAAAATAAGTGATCCGACAATCTAACCAGCATCACCAAAAGGCTTTCATCACGCTTTATAGATAAATCTCAACCAATCAAATTGATACTCTTTTTCTCTTCAGAATGGAGATGAGGTAATACAGGGGATTCCTACTGCCTTTTACAAGAATTTGTTTGGCCCCTAGATTTCTGCTTGTACTAGGTTGAGAGATGATATTTGGTCAGAAGAAGAGAAACTTCCCGATCTTGAGAGAGTGGATTTGGATACAGCTTTTACTGAAGAGGAGATTAAAAATGTCATAGATCAAATGGAGAAAAACAAAGCTCCAGGCCCAGATGGATTCCCCGTGGAATTTTACCAAGTCTGTTGGGATGATATTAAAGATGACCTAATGAAGCTCTTTCATGATTTCCACAAGCATAAAATTGATTTGGCCAGAATAAACTATGGGACAATTATTTTAATTCCAAAAACTGATGAAGCTACTACCATCCAGAAGTATAGACCAATCTGTTTGTTACAGGTGCTGTTCAAGATTTTTACTAAGGTGTTGACTGTCAGATCTGAAGCTGCAATGTCGAAACTCATCAATGATTGCCAGAATGCGTTTATCAGGGGAAGATTTATTGCCGATAGGGTTATGTTGCTCCAGGAAATCTTGAAAGAAACAAAATATAAGAAACATCAACGGGTGGTGCTGAAGATTGACTTTGATAAGGCTTACGATAAGGTGAACTGGGATTTTCTGTTTGATTCCTATAGACAGATGGGTTTCAGCGAGAATTGGTTGATCTGGATCAGAAAAGCTATTACTCAAGGGACCTTAAGTGTTAAGGTTAACGATCAAACTAGTCCCTCTGTAGTTATAAAGGGGAAGGCAAGGTGATCCTTTTGCACCTACTCTTTTCAACATTGTTGTTAATAGCTTATCCAAGATGGTTCACATGGCACAACAGAATGGGTTAATTCTGGGACTTGCTGATCACATTGTGGAGGGAGGCTGTTCTATTCTGCAATATGCTGATGATATGATTCTTTTCATTCAAGATGATGTTGAAAGTGCAATCAATCTCAAACTCCTTATTGTATATGTTTGAATCGATGTCTGGTCTTAAGATCAACTTTGAAAAAAGTGAGGTGTTTCTCATTCAACCTGATGATGCTAAACTGCAGTTCTATGCAGAGCTGTTCAATTGTCAGACTGGTACTTGGCCAATAAAATATTTAGGCACTCATGTCTGTCATAGAAGAACTACAGTTGCTGAGATGAGTTTTGTGGGTGAGAAGATCAGAAAAGGGACAGAGGGATGGATGGGGTGTGCTTTATCCATTGGTGGTAGGGTCACCAAGATTGATGCATGTTTATCTAATAGTGTTGTCTATCAAATGTCTTTGAGGCTTTTGCATAAGTCCAATATTGGCCAGATGGAGAAACCTATTAGAGCATTTCTCTGGGCAAGCAGCAGGCACAAAAAGAAATATTATCTTGTGGCCTGGAAAATCATTTGTAAACCTAAGATCAAAGGGGGGCTTGGGATCAAGAATCTGACCAAGTTCAACATTAGTCTGATGTGCAAATGGTGGTGGAAATTGGAAAATGCTGATGGACCTTGGCAAAAGTTCATGTGGAGCAAATATTTAGAAAATACAACTATTTTTGATGTTGGTCATAAGCAGAAAGATTCAGCTCTTTGGTCAGACATGCTGCATGTTAAAGAAATCTATCTCTGTGGGAGGAAAATGCTGGTAAAAGATGGGACCAGGACACATTTTTGGGGTGACTGCGGGTGTGATTCAATATCATTGAAGCAGAAATTTCCTGCTTTGTATGATATTTCTAATGAACAAGATATTACTGTTGCTGAGGCAGCAAGATCAAGGTGGCATCTTACCTTCCGAAGGTGGCTAAATGTTGATTTACAGGAACAGATGAGAGATCTCATAAACATTCTCTGCATTGTGGCTCTTTCCCCTGGAACTGATAAACCCATTTGGAAATGGTCGAAAAATGGTCAATTCACTGTTAAATCGGTTTACAAAAACATCTGCAGTAATGGAGTTGATAGATCCTTCAGACATTCGTGGAAGGCGAAAATCCCTCTTAAGATTAAGATTTGGCTTTGGCTAATCTGGCATAATGCCATAGCTACTAAAGAAAATATGATCAGAAGAGGTTGGAATGGGAACACAAAATGCCAGTTCTGTGATGAGAACGAGAGTATTCTGCACCTATTCTTCACTTGTCCAGCTGCCAAATTCGTGTGGAGCTGTGTGGCCAGATCAATTGGAGCTCCCACTCGTCCTAGCTCTTTCTCTCAATTTTTCTGGTGGATTCCTAATTTTCTTCATGTTAGTCGTAATGTTCAAATTGCAGGGGTTGCAGCTATCTGCTGGGCCATTTGGAAATTACGGAACAGAGCACATTTCGAAGGCAAAATCATTCAAAATCCCACTGAACTAATTTGTTTTGCTGTTGTTTTTATGAAATACTGGGCAGGCTTAAACGTGCAGGCTGATGGTGATGCTCTCCGACAAGGTGCTGATGCTTTACAAGGTGTGGCGCTGGGTATGATGCAACCTCGTTCTACTGCAAGATTGGCCATTGGTGATAGCAGGCGCAATGATGATATCGGAGAGGTGGACTACAACTCTGAAGCTAATGATGCTCAGGGGTGAAAGTATAACTGCTCTTGGAGGCGTGCGGTTTGGTTGGTTATGTCTGGTGCTTTTGTTCAGTCTGCTTAGTAATCTGGTTGCTAGTTGTTTCTGGTGTTTGCTTGCTGTGGCAGCACTGTGTCAGGTCTGTTTCCTTCGTTTTAAATCCTTTTGTAAAAGACTTGCTTGGTACCTCTACCTCAGACGCTAGCAGTAGGCGGCGCCCCCCTTATTTCTGAACGCTGGCCTGTGCCATGAGTGTTCTGTTATCTTGATAATAGAATTCGATCCAGTGTGGATCGCGTGTAAAAAAATAATCAAACTGATACTCTCTCCATTTATAAATATAAGATGTTTTAGCTTTGTGAAGCAAATGTATCTAGACAAGTTTTAGTGTTAAGGTTCACTTGAATATACACACTAAAACTTATCTAGATACATTTACTTCACAGACCTAAAACATCTTATATTTATAAACGAAGGAAGTATATATAAAGTGGTGAGAAATTCGCAAGTCAAAAGGGAAATAACTGACTGCCACACTTTAGCGCAAGCAGTACTAGCAGCGAGTGTTACTGATGCAGCGTGGTGTGCTACGTTTGATGCCGCTGTATGTACGTACAGTAAGGCTCGAGGAGGCACCAGGACGATTTTGAAATCTTGCTCAGGCTCCACGTGCGGGCGCCTTGCGTTGCACGCATGTGTTCGGTACACCTGCCTCGCTCGTAGCAGTAACTTTGCACCGTCTAGAATAACCAACTTCGAATCAGTCGACGACACCGTGTATCCTCCAAGTATCCAGAATCAGATAGTAAGCTAGTGCATAAGCTAGCTATCACCGAGACTTAGTGTGGTAAAACTCAAAAGAAAGCCCGGGTGTATATACCCCGGCCGGCTGGTTTTATTTAAAAAACTTTTTTTTCACTTACAATAGTCCAAAGAAAATATGGAAGTACATATGGATGTTTACCATGTAAGCATAAAGTGTAATTGAATCACGAGTTCATATGCATTCTACACAGAAACGATAAATGTCAAGAAAAAATATAAACATTTTTAATGCCTCATTAGAGATATCTTTTATATTTTTATGTGGCCCAAAATATAACTATTTGTACAAATATTTGCATGTTTATAGAACTGATTTCTATCTGCCTCTATAAAAAAAAGATTTCCTGTAAATTTTGAATACATTTTTCTACCTTTTTTAAAAAAAAAATCAGCTCCTTAAAGTTCGGCAGCCATATACCAGCTGACGAGGGGTTAACTCGACAAATGTCCTAGATGAAGGACTTAGGATCGGGGAGATAGGGCGTCGAATGAACTCGAAGGTAAAGTTAGTCGAAATAGGTATGTGTCGAAAGTAAATTTGGGTGTTCAACCTGGCTTGCTTTCAATCTGGCCTACACCGTCCCCTCCTGGCCCCTATATATAGGTGGCCAGGTCTCGAGGATCGGGTAGGGTCCGATACAGATTACAATATCGACATACGGTAAGAACTCGTATTCGACTATCATTACAATTGGGCCTAGCTATACGGGCCTTAGGGGTACTCAACTAACAGGCTCTATTAGCTATATCCTTGTCAGTAGCCCCTGAGATTCTACCAGAATTGCAGATTCGGGTTGAATCTCTAATCTTCGACTTGATCAGTTCTTCAACTTCTTCTTATCTTCAAATCTTCGACTTGGTCTTTCGACTTATTTTCATGATATTCTTTTGCAAGGGGTTTTGATGAACAAGCCTGACAACTCTGACGGATCAAGAGGTCAGTTAACTGCCGGAACAGATACTTGTCACCTACTTCAAATTCAATCCCCTTGGACTTGAATTCGGGATACCGGTCAAACCCACTCTTTTGCCGCATTTAGGACTTACAAAGAATGAATCCCAGTGAATCTCAGGGTACCCAGTGCGTCCACCAGGATTTTCTTCGCGTCGTAGACACGGATACATACCAGCAGAGCGCATCCATGTGCGTATACCAGGCCACACAGGACGGATCCCGGGGTCTTACCTTCGTGATAAATCACGGCATTCGAGTTTCGTTGCGATAACGCAACTCGAGAATCTTATGTCGCAGCCAAGTTTTTGACTGGTAAAATCAAAGTATTTCGGATTTTCAAATTGACCTTCTTCGCTCCCGATGGGAGTAATCTCTCTGTGTTTTGTCAACTATGTAGTCGAAGTTTGTACATTAATCCTTCTTCATCTCCATTATTGATTATCTCATCCTCTATCGGGTGCGCGCTCAGCGCTCCCGATGGGAGTAGCCCCCGAGGCTATGTTTGGATACTTGTAGTCAAGCATAGGCTCAAAGTTCAGCTCTTCTTTCTCCTGCTGACGTCTACTGTTGGCAAGCCCCCGAGTAGAAGTCGAGGTTTTCATATCGTGCGACCATAGTCTCCTCTTCTTATTTTTCCTCTTTGGTATTATCGTCTGCTGTGTGCAGAATTTTAACTCCTGTTGTAAAATATGTTTACAGGCCTTGCTGTAGTACGAGGGCCCAATAATATGTGCTTATAAATAAAGCATCTTCTGGCAAGGGTAAAAACTCTAATCAGATTCCTCCTCCGCCGCATCATCGTCTCTCTCCATCTAGAATTTTCCTAGGCGTTTCCCTTGTTCATATGGCTGACGCTGATGGTTCTCGTCTGAACCTTGGCTCCCCGGTGGCGCCGCAAGGTCGGGGTCGCCCTCGTGGAAGTAAGAACAGGAGCAACACCACTCCGGCCGCAGCAGGATCATCATCGGCCGCTCCGGCTAAGCGTCGCCCCGGTCGCCCACCTAGTAGTAAGAACAAGCCCAAGGTGACCGACACTGCTCCAGGTCCAATCGCTCCTCCTCATGCTGCTTCCGCTGCTCCTGCTGCGCCTCCCCGAATCTTTTCTTTCTTCTGCATTGCCATGGCGCAGTGCCGCGAGATTCAGCGCCTGCCGCTGAATTTCACCAAGTTCATGGATGGGCGCGAACTGCGAGAGGCGGTTCTCCGCGAACAGTCTGGCAGTGGTATCCCGTACGAGGTGGAGGTGTGGTATGATGGCGACGGCGAGCAGTACTTGAGGGGCGGCTGGTCACAGTTTGCAGAAGACCACGACATCCACCAAGGCTTCTTCATGGCCTTCGATTTCCACATCGGCACGTCAAAGTTCGACGTGAAGATCTATGACGGCACCCAGTGCCAGAAGAAATATGAAGCTGAAGTCCACTTCCATTAGGATTTTGCTTTTTATATAATTCCGTTTGATAATGTCCTTGCTGCCATGTTATCTGTAATGAATATTCGTACTCTGTGTCGATGTTTTTGCTAGTACCAGGAAAACAAGTCATTGTTCTGAGGTACACTTTCCATCTATCGGGTTCTTTGTGAACCAATTTATACCAAGAATATCGGGTTCCTTTGTGAACCAAATTGTTTGAATATTCATCGGGTTGTCTGCACAACCTTACAGTGAAAAAAGTCTTCCAAGTCAAGATAAGAATTCCTTTCGTACGACCTGAGGGTTGAAGCCCCCGAGGCGAAGAAGTAAAAATAATTGTGCAATTTTGTCGAGTACAATTTTCTCTATATTTCGTTGTTACAAAGTAGTACACAAGGGCATGTATAATGGTAGAGAAGGCATGCCTTCTCTTATCAATTCACATCATTTAGAGAAAGCGCAATATATAGCTTGTACAACGCATTATCTCTTACTGTTATCCCTAACAATTAATATGAAATCATTATTTTTAGTAAGAAATTAATTGGCTAAGGAAAGACAGATGGTACAATGTATAAAATAGCCTTTTATTATTTTCTAAGGGATTATCTCTTAGCTAAGTGAAGAAAACCTTCTTTTTCTTATTTCTCTCTCCTTCAACTAAGCAAAAATCCTACATGGCACCTCTAAGAGAAGGCTAACATCACGCCATTATACATGCTCTAAGATCAACTCTTAGTATACTTTTTCTTACTAGAAAGGTTAGCTTTTACTCTCAGTACTCATAACCAAGATTCACTTTTACTCTTGCTCTCTCCATCTGTGTTCTCTGCTAAAACCCTAGTGTATTAAAAAAAATTAGAGCCAGCTAATTTAATACTCCCTCTGATCGGAAATAACTATCGGTGATTTCGTACTAGCTTAGTACAAAGTTTGTACTAAGTCACCGACAGTTATTTTCGATCAGAGGGAGTACCTTCTAGAATTTTTGATTACTATGCATGTTATTTAATCAACAACTATTTATTTTACACATAGTATATTGCCTCATTTTCTTAATTTCCCAGTTCCAGAAAAAACCCCAGTTCATGGTCGTCCGTTCACTCCTACTAAAGATCATCAGAATTTGGAAGCATGATTTTTTGAGTTCAATAATACACCCAACCAAGGTTCGCCAATTAATAAACATTGTCCCAACTAGCACATAATAGTATCTAAACCTTAGATCTCTTGTCCATTATTGATAAATGAAAATATAAAAGTAAACCGATTAAACATAAAAATGTTTCACCCCTTTTCTCGTGGTTCCGTAGCATAGCATGGGCATCGTACTATTGATTTTTCCTAGACTATGCTCCGGATCGTATGGACAGGGATCCCTTGACATAGCCCATGGTGACGTGGGGACACTGACATGTGGACCCGCCAGATGTGGGTTTCTGAACCGGCCGCACTCCTGTCCGCTTTATTCTTCTTCAATCCCCGGCAACGGTGCTAGAAAAGGGCTTGATGGCTGGCGTGTAGTTGATGATGATAATGATAACCAGTCGGTTGGGGAACCCCAAGATGAAGGTGTGATGAGCACAACGGCAAGCTTTTCCCCCAGTTAGAAACCAAGGTTTATCATTCAGGAGAGGAGCAAACAAATGACTGAAGGTGATGCTGGCTAGCTTGCGACAGCTCAGGACAATTTATAAGGCGCCTCGTCCAAGCTTTGCTTTGCGAGCAGCAATGTGGAACCTGCACACAACACAAACTAAGTACTTTGTTCCCAACTTACGATGAGGTTGTCAATCTCACCGGTTTGCTTGAAACAAAAGGTATGAGCGTATCGAGTGAAAAACAGTAGAAGTATGCTAGTAAAGTAAACAGTGCGAGTAAAGTAAACAGGTGATAGCAATATGATGGAAATAGGACCGGGATCCACAGTTCACTAGTGGTGTCTCTCCATAAGATAAATAACACATACTGGGTAAACAAATTACAGTTGGGCAATTGATAGAATAAAGATAACGTGATATGTCAAGAAGATCACTATGCGATTTACTCTGGGCATTACAACAAAATACATAGACCGCCATCCAACTGCATCTATGACTAATAATCCACTCACGGGGATATCATCCGAACACCCCATGAGTATTAAGTTACGAATAACAGATAATTGCATTAAGCAAAGTGTGTAATGTAAACAAAGCATATGCCCTCGAGCATATGAATGTTGTTTTCTCCCTAGTGGCAACAACACATCTACAACCTTAGAGGTTTCTATCACTCCCCCAGATTAAATAGAGGCATGAACCCAACTATCGAGCATAAATACCCCCTCTTGGAGTTACTAGCAACTACTCGGCCAAGATAGCTACTAATAATGGAGAGCATGCAAGATCATAAACAATATAGAGATAACATAAGATATATTTCAGTATAGCAACTCAATCCTAACACCAATATTCATCGGATCCCAACAAACCAAACATGTAGAATTATATAATGGTGATCTCAATCATGTAGGGCAGCTCATGAGATCTAAACATGAAGCACATGGTGGAGAAGACAACCATCTAGCTACTTCTATGGACCCATAGTCCAAGGTAGACTACTCACTCATCGCTCCGGAGGCAAGCATGGCGATGAAGAAGACCTCCGGTGGTGTTTCGCCTCTCCGGCAGGGTGCCGGGAAGAGCTTCTGGACCCTCCCGATCTTCGGGTCGACGGCAGCGGCGGATCGCGATGTGTTCTGGAAAATTGATCGGGTACTTAGGTTTTTCCCGTTGGGGGGTCTTTATAGGCGAAGGGGCTTCGTCAGGAGTGGACCGAGGCGACCTCACACATTGGGGGCGCGACCAGGGGCTGGGCCGCGCCGCCCTGGTGTGTGGGGCCCTCGTGGCCTCACTCCATCTCCTCTTCGGATCTCTGGAAGCTTTCGGGAAAAATAAGACTTCAGGAACTTGTTTCGTCCAATTCCGAGAATATTTCCTGTGTAGCTTTTCTGAAACACAAAAACAGCAGAAAACAGGGAACTGACACTTTGGTGACTTGTTAGTAGGTTAATTCCGGAAAATGCATAAAAGTGCCACGAAGTGTAACGAAACACTAAGCAAATGGTGTAAAAACAAACATGGAGCATCAAAAATTATGGATACGTTGGAGACGTATCAGCATCCCAAGCTTAACTCCTGCTCGTCCTCGAGTAGGTAAGTGATAACAAAAGAAATAATTTTTGAGGTGACATGCACCTACACAATCTTGATCATATATGTAAGCATTTGTGAGCTGGGATCAAAAGAACTTAAAATATGGGCATGAAAGATATAATCTTGACAATAAAAACGTAGCAACCATGTTATAACATGAAAATGAACACAAACAAAAGATCATGAAAATGAAACAATGAAAGTCAAACGTGTGTTCAAATTATAAGGAAAAACATACAAATGGTTTTCAGCTTGTCCTTCATGGAGAGCAAAACATAAATGCATAGGACACCTTCAAGTTTAAGAGGGCGTCTAGATACAAATAATTTGAGAACAAGTGAAACCAACAATATGAATCAATCAATGAAAACTTTGGGACAATGCACATTATACTAAGAATGACAACTATGCTCTCTTAAAGGTGCATAAAGATAGAAGGTGGTGACTCAACATAAAAGTAAAAGAAAGGCCCTTCGCGGAGGGAAGCAGTGATTGCAAGTTTTATAGACCTTCAAAAATTATGGTACTTACCGACTTTGAGCTCTCATTGCCCCCATCATAAGCATCTTGAATGGTTAAAGTTAATGCAAGAACAATTATGATGCATATGCTTGACAAATCATAAGTCGAAAACCTCGTGTCCCGTGAATACGAGTACCCAAACCTCATGCTACTTTACTTAGCGTCCCAAGCAAGGCTCTTGTCATTGTAAGTATATATGTATCATCAAGAACCGCCAATGGGGTACCTCCGTGCCCGATGACATGGAACAAGCCCACATCAAAATGACAGGACAAGCAGACAATGAACACCTCGACATCTCTTTTATTTGCCATTTGTTTAGCTTTTTATTTGAGATGCGTCGTCGAATGTCCACTATGGGTATGCTGCAAATTTCCACCATGAATTATGCATGGCTTAGATTGGCGGCCCAGTCGTTTCCCTAATCACATATACAAACTCCATGATCCCCGCAAGATTCCCAATTTATTTCACACCGTGGGCATCCATAAACAAAAGATCACGATATCAACTCAAATAAGAAGTGCAATGTTGAAAGCTTGCCCCATGACGGCATGGTTGGGCTAGTATCCAACTTACAACTTGCAAGCATAACAACTCAACATAAGAGACCATAATATCAAATTTTTAAGAACAAGAAAAAGTAAAGTATGCCTTCCGGTTCGTGAGAGCTTTACTGACCAATTTTCGCATAACACTGGTAAGAGTTTAATTTGAAGAGTAGATAAAAGCAAGTCAAATTTACTTGGAATAGCAAATTGCTAATAGGTATGTATGGTGGACACTTTGGAAAACTTGGTTTTTAGGAGTTGGATGCACAAGTAGAGTGATACGTCTCCAACGTATCTATAATTTTTGATGCTCCATGCTTGTTTTTACACCATTTGCCTATTGTTTCGTTATACTTCGTGGCACTTTTATGCATTTTCCGGAACTAACCTATTAACGAGTTGCCACAGTGCCAGTTTCCTGTTTTCTGCTGTTTTGGTGTTTCAGAAGTGATACACAGGAAATATTCTCGGAATTAGACGAAACAAGTTCCTGAAGTCTTATTTTACCCGGAAGCTTCCAGAGATCCGAAGGAGAGTAGGAGGGGGGGCCACCAGGGCCCCACACGCAGGGGTGGCGCGGCCAGGCCCCTGGCCGCGCGAGCCCCGCGTGAGGGCACCTGGCTCCTCCTCTGACATCGCCCCTTCGCCTATAAAGACCCCCCGACGGAAAAAACCTAAGTGCCCGATCACTTTTCCAGAACACATCGCGATTCGCCGCCGCCGTCGACCCGAAGATCGGGAGGGTCCAGAAGCTCTTCCCGGCACCCTGCCGGAGAGGGGAATCACCACCGGAGGTCTTCTTCATCGCCATGCTTGCCTCCGGAGCGATGAGTGAGTAGTCTACCTTGGACTATGGGTCCATAGCAATAGCTAGATGGTTGTCTCCTCCACCATGTGCTTCATGTTTAGATCTCATGAGCTGCCCTACATGATTGAGATCACCGTTATGTAATTCTACATGTTTGGTTTGTTGGGATCCGATGAATATTGGTGTTTATGATTGAGTTGCTGTACTGAATATTATCTTATGTTATCTCTATGTTGTTTATGATCTTGCATGCTCTTAGTTGTTAGTAGCTATCTTGGCCGAGTAGTTGCTAGTGACTCCAAGAGGGGGTATTTATGCTCGATAGTGGGTTCATGCCTCTATTTAACCTGGGGGAGTGACAGAAACCTCTAAGGTTGTAGATGTGCTGTTGCTACTAGGGAGAAAACAACATTCATATGCTCAAGGGCATATGCTTTGTTTACATTACACACTTTGCTTAATGCAATTATCTATTGTTCGCAACTTAATACTCATGGGGTGTTCGGATTGATATCCCCGGGAGTGGATTATTAGTCATAGATGCAGTTGGATGGCGGTCTATGTATTTTGTTGTAATGCCCAGAGTAAATCTCATAGTGATCTTCTTGACATATCACGTTTATCTTTATTCTATCAATTGCCCAACTGTAATTTGTTTACCCAGCATGTGTTATTTATCTATGGAGAGACACCACTAGTGAACTGTGGATCCCGGTCCTATTTCCATCATATTGCTATCACCTGTTTACTTTACTCGCACTGTTTACTTTACTCGCATACTCTACTGTTTTCCACTCGATACGCTCATAACCTTTGTTTCAAGCAAACCGGTGAGATTGACAACCTCATCGCAAGTTGAGAACAAAGTACTTGGTTGTGTTGTGTGCAGGTTCCGCGTTGCAGCTAGCAAGCAGAGTTTGGACGAGGCGCCATACATAAATTGTCCAAAGCTGTCGCAAACTAGCAAGCATCACCTTCAGTCGTCGCTGTCTGCTTTTCTCCTGAACGATATTAAACCTTGGTTTCTTAACTGAGGGAAAACTAGCTGCTATACTCATCATACCTTCCTCTTGGGGTTCCCAACGGGCTGGTCATTCACCACGCACAAGGACTGTCTGCTACATGCCTTCAACCTCCAGCAACTTCTTTTCTGGCGCCGTTGCCGGGGAGAAGAGTGGAAGACTTCTGCGAGGGGAGTTTTTCGCACACACATCTTTTACTTTGTTTTATTGTTTTGCTTTACTTTATTTATTTTACCTACATTGCTTTATACCAAAAACCCAAAAAAATTAGAATCCTTGGTAGTTGTTTTTACTTGTTTACTTTCGTTTTGCTGAAATGGACAATCCTGAAAACACCAAGTTGTGTGACTTTACTAGCACGAACAATAGTGATTTTATCTGCACTCCTATTAAGCCACCTGCTCCTGCTGCAAACTTTTATGAGATTAAGCCTGCTTTGTTGAACCTTGTTATGAAAGAGCAATTTTCTGGTGCTAGTACTGAAGATGCTGCAGCTCATCTCAACAACTTTGTTGAGCTATGTGAGATGCAGAAATATATGGATATTGATAGTGATATTATTAAGCTCAAGTTGTTTCCTTTTTCTTTGAGAGGAAAAGCTAAAGATTGGTTGCTGTCTTTGACTAAGAATAGTATTGATTCATGGGCTAAGTGTAAGGATGCTTTTATTGGTAGATACTATCCTCCTGCTAAGATTATATCTCTGCGTAGCAATATTATGAAGTTTACTCAGTTTGATAATGAACATGTTGCTCAAGCTTGGGAAAGAATGAAATCTATGATAAAGAATTGCCCCACTCATGGGCTGACTACTTGGATGATTATCCAAACTTTTTATGCAGGACTGAATTTTTCTTCAAGGAACCTACTTGATTCAACTGCTGGAGGCACTTTTATGTCCCTTACCTTGGGCGCCGCAACAAAGCTACTTGACAACATGATGGTAAATTATTCCGAATGGCACACCGAGAGAGCTCCACAAGGTAAGAAGGTAAATTCTGTTGAGGAAACCTCTTCCTTGAGTGATAAGATTGATACCATTATGGCTATGCTTGCTAATGATAGGACTCATGTTGATCCTAATAATGTTCCTTTGGCCTCTCTGGTTGCTCAAGAAGAGCATGTTGATGTGAATTTCATTAGAAACAATAATTTTAACAACAATGCTTATAGGAACAATTTTGCTAGTAACAATTATAGGTCGTATCCTTCTACCAATGGTAATGGTTATGGTAACTCTTATGGTAATTCCTACAACAACACTAGGTCCGCGCCCTCCGAGCTTGAGGTAATGCTCAAGGACTTCATCGGTAAGCAAACTGCTTTTAACAAGTCTGTTGAGGAAAAGTTAGGCAAAATTGATATTCTTGCTTCTAAAGTTGATAGCCTTGCTCATGATGTTGAAATTCTGAAATTAAAAGTGTTGCCTAATGATGTGAAAGAGAACAATGTTTTTGCTACCGCTAATGCTATTCAAGTTGGAATTGATGAAAATATTAGATTGTTAGCGGAATTGCATGCCAGGTGGGAAAGAGAAGATGAGATGGCTAGAGAGATGAAGGTATGTACCATTACTATCTCTAATGATGTTGCTCCTAATACTAGCAATCCTCTTACTTTGATTGGTGTAGAGAAAACTTCCACTCCTTGTGTTAAAAAGCCTAAAACTGCCAAAACTTTTTCTCAAAAGAGTGCTGAAATTTTTCGGAGTGTAGGAGATGATAGCTCTACTTCTTTTAATGATTTTGATGTTGATGGCTACAATATATCTGAAGTTATTTTGTTCTTGCAAAAGCTTGCTTTGACTCCCAATGCTAGTTCTTTAAATATTGCTTTTACTAAGCATATTACCAATGCTCTTATAAAAATTAGGGATGAAAAGTTGAAGCAAAAAGCCTCTGTTCCCAAGAAGTTAGAAGATGGTTGGGAACCCATCATTGATATGCATGTTAATGGTTATGATTGCCATGCTTTATGTGATCTAGGTGCTAGTATTTCTATCATGCCTAGAAAGATTTATGACATGCTTGATTTGCCACCGCTTGAAAAATGTTATTTTGATGTTCCTATTGCTGATGTTGCTAAGAAGAAACCTTTGGGAAGGATTAATGATGTTTTTATTGTGGTTAACAATAACCTTGTTCCCGTTTATTTTCTTGTTATGGACGTTGAATGCCATGCTTCATGTCCTATTATTTTGGGAAGACCCTTTCTTCGAACTGTAGGTGCCATCATTGATATGAGGGAAGGCACTATCAAATATCAATTCCCACTAAAGAAAGGTATGGAACACTTCCCTAGGAAAAGAAAGAAATTACTTTTTGACTCTATTCTTAGAGCAAATTATGAGCTTGATGCTTCATCACTTGATGTTACTTGATTCGCAATTTTCTGCGCTTAGCTCAAAGGCGTTAAAGAAAAGCACTCTTGGGAGATAACCCAATTTTTCTTTCCAGTACTTTTTCTTTTATTTGATTCTTGGAAGTCATTACTACTGTAATGACCACTCCTTATCTTGTTTATTTCGTTTTTGTGCCAAGAGAAGCCTCTAATTTGAGTGAGGTAAAGATTTGGGGATGTTGCTGTCCTGAAACTGTTTTCGGTGCTGCACCGTAAAAATTCGTATAAATTCTCTGTATATCTTTTGGACCTGCGATTTCTTGTGCATATGCCCCAGGTTATATCCAAACTTTTGTTAGTCGAACACTTTTTGATTTGAGCAACAGAAAATCCCTCAAAAATTCGACCTTTGTCAGCTGTTCAGTTTTGACAGATTTCTGCCAATATTTGTGTTTGCCACTTTATCGCTTTCTTTTGAGTTCTTTTGATCACGGAACTTTTGGGGAGGTTGCTACAGTAGTATTTGCTATATATGTGGTGGTTTTGAGTTGAAACCTGAAGCAAAAAGAGGGTTGATTATATGTTATGCTTACACTAATGTTGCTAATAGATTTGTGTTTAGTTTTGTATGAAGGAAGTTTTCAAGTGTAGGGATTGGAGAATGATGAGATGAGTTGAAGAATGGACAAAAGCTCAAGCTTGGGGATGCCCATGCATCACCCCAAGAAATATCCAAGAAGTACAAGCGTCAAAGCTTGGGGATGCCCCCGAGGCACCCCTTCTTCATCGGCAAAAATCAGGTCACCTTTCAAATTTTATTGCTTCATGCACTATGTGTTTTTCTTGGAGCGTCAGTTTTTTTAGTTTTCTTAGTTGGTTTAGTTTGTTTGTTTGCTGCAATAAATGGTTGGACCCCAACAAATTTCTTTTGGAGAAGTTTCCTTGCTTTTCATTTGCAAAGAACGCTCTCGTTTTCACTCTTATTAAAAATCGAGTGTTCTTCTTTTTCTGCTACTGCTTTTGGTTTTCGTTTTCGCCTTGATTTCCGTTCAGACCTTGTCATATCTTTTCATCAAGGTGTATTTTTGCCTCTGATCTTTATTGGTTTTCATCAAAAGAGGTGTTTATAAAAAATTTCAAATGGTGTTGGAAAAGAGAAAAAGCTTTGTGCAAAATAGTGGTACAAGAAGGAGCTTGTGTAGACTGCGGCTTAGGCTTTTTCATGTCATGCTTGATGTCTTTTTGATAGTATGCTTAGTGGTTTTGCTGTAGCATGACTTGTCTCAAATAACTGAGATTGCTTAATGAGCCTTTGAAAAAATCATGCGTTGTTTTTATTGTATGGAAGCATTATTTTGGTTTTCTCCTTGATGCTTTATTTGGGTTGACTTGGCGCATGCTCACACATGTTAGACTCTTACAAAGTCGCCAATAGCCTTCATGATCATTTAGTTTTTGACTTTTGATGCCATCTTATGCTTCTTTTAATGTCGCTTTGTCGCTTTGCATGATTATGGCCATTATTGCTCTCTTAGTTGGTCGCTCCCAGTCTTTTGCTAGCCCTCGCCTTGTACTGAGTATGAGCTCTACTCGTGCATCCAACTCCTAAAAGCCAAAGTTTTCCATTGTGTCCACCATACATACCTACTAGCAATTTGCTATTCCAAGTAAATTTGACTTGCTTTTATTATCTCTTCAAATTAAACTCTTACCAGTGTTATGCGAAATTCGGTCAGTAAAGCTCTCACGAACCGGAAGGCACACTTTACTTTTTCCTGTTCTTAAAAATTTGACATTGTGGTCTCTTATGTTGAGTTGTTATGCTTGCAAGTTGTAAGTTGGATTCTAGCCCAGCCATGCTGTCATGGGCAAGCTTTCAACATTGCACTTCTTATTTGAGTTGATATCGTGATCTTTTGTTTATGGATGCCCGCGGTGTGAAATGAATTGAGAATCTTGTGGGGATCATGGAGTTTGTATATGTGTTAGGGAAACGCCGGGCCGCCAATCTAAGCCATGCATAATTCATGGTGGAAATTTGCAGCATACCCATGGTGAACATACGACGACGCATCTCACAATAAAAAGCTAAACAAAAGGCAAATAAAAGAGATGTCGAGGTGTTCATTGTCTGCTTGTCCTGTCATTTTGGTGTGGGCTTGTTCCATGTCATCGGGCACGGAGGTACCCCATTGGCGGTTCTCAATGATATGCATATACTTACAATGACAAGAGCCTTGCTTGGGACTCTAAGTAAAGTAGCATGAGGTTTTGGTACTCGTATTCACGGGGCACGAGGTTTCAACTTATGATTTATCAAGCATATGCATCATAATTGTTCTCGCATTAACTTTAACCATTCAAGATGCTTATGATGGGGGCATTGAGAGCTCAAAGCCGGTAAGTACCATAATTTTTTAAGGTTATAAAACTTGCAATCACTGCTTCCCTCTACGAAGGGCCTTTCTTCTACTTTTATGTTGAGTCACCACCTTCTTTCTTTATGCACCATTAAGAGAGCACAGTTGTCATTCTTAGTGTGATATGCATTGTCCCAAAGTTCATTGATTGATTCATATTGTTGGTTTCACTTGTTCTTAAATTATTTGTATCTAGTCGCCCTCTTAAACTTGAAGGTGTCCTATGCATTTATGTTTTGCTCTCTTTGAAGGACAAGCTGAAAACCATTTGTATGTTTTTCCTTATGATTTGAACACATGTTTGACTTTCATTGTTTCATTTTCATGATCTTTTGTTTGTGTTCATTTGCATGTTTACAACATGGTTGCTAAGTTTCTTATTGTCAAGATTATATCTTCATGCCCATGTTTTAAGTTCTTATGATCCCAGCTCACAAATGCTTACATATATGATCAAGATTGTGTAGGTGAATATCACCTCAAAAATTATTCTTTTGTTATCACTTACCTACTCGAGGACGAGCAGGAGTTAAGCTTGGGAATGCTTGATACGTCTCCAACGTATCTATAATTTTTGATGCTCCATGCTTGTTTTTACACCATTTGCCTATTGTTTCGTTACACTTCGTGGCACTTATATGCATTTTTTGGAACTAACCTATTAACGAGTTGCCATAGTGCCAGTTTCCTGTTTTCTGCTATTTTTGTGTTTCAGAAGTGATACACAGGAAATATTCTCGGAATTGGACGAAACAAGTTCCTGAAGTCTTATTTTACCCGGAAGCTTCCAGAGATCCGAAGGAGAGTAGGAGGGGGGTTACCAGGGCCCCACACGCAGGGGTGGCGCGGCCAGGCCCCTGGCCGCGCGAGCCCCGCGTGAGGGCACCTGGCTCCTCCTCTGACATCACCCCTTCGCCTATAAAGACCCCCCGACGGAAAAAACCTAAGTGCCCGATCACTTTTCCAGAACACATCGCGATCCGCCGCCGCCGTCGACCCGAAGATCGAGAGGGTCCAGAAGCTCTTCCCGGCACCCTGCCGGAGAGGGGAATCGCCACCGGAGGTCTTCTTCATCGCCATGCTTGCCTCCAGAGCGATGAGTGAGTAGTCTACCTTGGACTATGGGTCCATAGCAGTATCTAGATGGTTGTCTCCTCCACCATGTGCTTCATGTTTAGATCTCATGAGCTGCCCTACATGATTGAGATCACCGTTATGTAATTCTACATGTTTGGTTTGTTGGGATCCGATGAATATTGGTGTTTATGATTGAGTTGTTGTACTGAATATTATCTTATGTTATCTCTATGTTGTTTATGATCTTGCATGCTCTCCGTTGTTAGTAGCTATCTTGGCCGAGTAGTTGCTAGTGACTCCAAGAGGGGGTATTTATGCTCGATAGTGGGTTCATGCCTCTATTTAACCTGGGGGAGTGACAGAAACCTCTAAGGTTGTAGATGTGCTGTTGCTACTAGGGAGAAAACAACATTCATATGCTCAAGGGCATATGCTTTGTTTACATTACACACTTTGCTTAATGCAATTATCTGTTGTTCGCAACTTAATACTCATGGGGTGTTCGGATTGATATCCCTGGGAGTGGATTATTAGTCATAGATGCAGTTGGATGGCGGTCTATGTATTTTGTTGTAATGCCCAGAGTAAATCTCATAGTGATCTTCTTGACATATCACGTTTATCTTTATTCTATCAATTGCCCAACTGTAATTTGTTTACCCAGCATGTGTTATTTATCTATGGAGAGACACCACTAGTGAACTGTGGATCCCGGTCCTGTTTCCATCATATTGCTATCACCTGTTTACTTTACTCGCACTGTTGACTTTACCCGCATAATCTACTATTTTCCACTCGATACGCTCATAACCTTTGTTTCAAGCAAACCGGTGAGATTGACAACCTCATCGCAAGTTGGGAACAAAGTACTTGGTTGTGTTGTGTGCAGGTTCCGCGTTACAGCTAGCAAGCAGAGCTTGGACGAGGCGCCATACATAAATTGTCCGAAGCTATCGCAAACTAGCAAGCATCACCTTCAGTCGTCGCTGTCTGCTTTTCTCCTGAACAATATTAAACCTTGGTTTCTTAACTGAGGGAAAATTAGCTGCTATACTCATCATACCTTCCTCTTGGGGTTCCCAACGGGCTGGTCATTCACCACGCATAAGGACTGTCTGCTACACGCCTTCAACCGCCAGCATAGAGCTCATACTCAGTACAAGGCGAGGGCTAGCAAAAGACTGGGAGCGACCAACTAAGAGAGCAATAATGGCCATAATCATGCAAAGCGACAAAGCAACATTAAAAGAAGCATAAGATGGCATCAAAAGTCAAAAACTAAATGATCATAGAGGCTATTGGCGACTTTGTAAGAGTCTATCATGTGTGAGCATGCGCCAAGTCAACCCAAATAAAGCATCAAGGAGAAAACCAAAATAATGCTTCCAAACGATAAAAACAACGCATGATTTTTTCAAAGGCTCATTAAGCAATCTCAGTTATTTGAGACAAGTCATGCTACAGCAAAACCACTAAGCATACTATCAAAAAGACATCAAGCATGACATGAAAAAGCCTAAGCCGTAGTCTACACAAGCTCCTTCTTGTACCACATTTTTGCATAAAACTTTTTTTTTCTTTTCCAACACCATTTGAACTTTTTAAATCCAACTCTTTTGAGGAAAACCAACATGGTCCAGAGGCAAAAATACACCTTGATAAATAAATATAAGAAGATCTAAACGCAAATCAAGGCAAAAACGAAAACCAAAAGCAGTAGCAGAAAAAGAAGAACACTCGGTTTTTTATAAGAGTGAAAACTAGAGCGTTCTTGGCAATTGAAAAGCAAGGCAACTTCTCCAAAGAAAATTTGTTGGGGTCCAACCATTTATTTGCAGTAAACAAAACAAAACAAATATTGAAAAACTAAAACAACTGACGCTCCAAGAAAAACACATAGTGCATAAAGCAATAAAAATATAGTGTCTTGAAAGGTGACCTGATTTTTGCCGATGAAGAAGGGGTGCCTCGGGGGCATCCCCAAGCTTTGACGCTTGTACTTCTTGGATATTTCTTGGGGTGATGCATGGGCATCCCCAAGATTGAGCTTTTGTCCATTCTTCAACTCATCTCATCATTCTCCAATCTCTACACTTGAAACTTCCTTCATACAAAACTAAACACAAATCTATTAGCAACATTAGTGTAAGCATAACATATAATCAACCTCTTTTGCTTCAGGTTTTAACCCAAAACCACCACATATAAAGTATATACTACTGTAGCAACTTCTCCAAAGTTCGTGATCAAAAGAACTTGAAAAGAAAGCGATAAGCGGTAAAAACGAATAGTGGCAGAAATCTGTTAAAACAGAACAGCTGATAAAGGCCGATTTTTAAAGGGGTTTTTCTGTTGCTCAAATCAAAAAGTGTTCAACTATTGAAAGTTTGGATATAACCTGGGGCATATATACAAGAAATCGCAGGTCCAAGAGATATACAGAGAATTTTCACGAATTTTTACGGTGCAGCACCGAAAATAGTTCAGGACAGCAACATCCCCAAATCTTACCTCGCTCAAATTAGAGGCTTCCCTTGGCACAAAAACGAAATAAAAAGGATAAGGAGAGGTTATTACAGTAGTAATAACTTCTAAGACTCAAATAAAATAAAAGAACTGAATGTAAAAACATTGGGTTATCTCCCAAGAGTGCGCATAAAGTTGCGAAGATGCTCACATAAGAAATATGAATTGAAGTAAAAGGGAGCATCAATGAGCAAATATAAAATACATTTAAGTCTAATCCACTTCATATACATAGGAATCTTGTAAGAAAATAAATCAAAGAAGCGCATAGCCACAAGTATGGGTAGATAAAACAAGAGCAACTTTGGAGCTTTTCAATATAAAGAGAGGTGTTTAGTAACAAGAGAATTCCAACAACCAATTTTCCTCTCTCATAATAATTTTCAGTAGCATCATGAACAAACTCAACAATATAAATATCATACTCATCCTCCTTTGTTAAACATGGAGGGCTATCAAATAAGGTATTAGTTAAAGAGTTACTCTTATTGGGAGGTAGACATGGGTAGCTCCATTCTTCCTCCTCTTGATCATCACTCTCCTCCTCTTTTTTCATCCAATGAGCTTCCAGTTTCAGCAATTTCTTCTTCCATAGGCTCCTTCAAGGCATTAGTCTCTTCTGTTGGAGAGCATCTATTAAGATATTTAAGAATATAGCCATTTTCTTCCTTGTAATTATCAAAGCAAATGTAAGTATATCATAAACCTCATATTTATAAGGTGCATCATCAGTATTTTCAAGCAAATAAGCAAGTTCAAATGCACCCTTCCAAGCAATAAATTCTTCAATTTGTTCCACATCATAAAAGTCATAATTTCCATTAATATAAGAAGATATGGTACATCATCATTATACTCACATTGAAAAGGGAGGTGTTTATACCTCCTATAGCAACAAGATCTATCAAAGCAATAAGTAACATTATAAGTAGAGTACACATTTCTAGCAATGATATATAATCTATTGATTTGTTCCCATAAATGTTTTCCTTTTTGTGACAAGCGGTGTTCCTCATAATAATTTTACTGCTCTTCCATGAACCCACCTTGCCAAAAAGATTTAGTTTCAAAGAAACCAACCATTGATAGAAAGCATGATAAAGCAAGGACAAATAATAGACCAACAAAATAACAACTATAGTAGGAACTAATTTTTTTGTATTTTTGATTAAAACGATGCAAGTAAAATAAAATAAAGCAAAACTTAAAACAAAGTAAAGGATGTGTGTGCGAAAACTCCCCTTGCAGAGGTCTTCTACTTCCTCCCCGGCAACGGCGCCAGAAAAGGGCTGGTGCCTAGTTGACGTGGGAGCTTATTCTTCTTCAATCCCCGGCAACGGCGTCAGAAAAGGGCTTGATGGCTGGCGTGTAGTTGATGATGATAATGATAACCAGTCGGTGGGGAACCCCAAGCGGAAGGTGTGATGAGCACAGTGGCAAGCTTTTCCCCCAGTTAGAAACCAAGGTTTATCGTTCAGGAGAGGAGAAAACAAACAACTGAAGGTGATGCTGGCTAGCTTGCGACAGCTCAGGACAATTTATAAGGCGCCTCGTCCAAGCTTTGCTTTGCGAGCAGCAACGTGGAACTTGCAGACAACACAACCAATTACTTTGTTCCCAACTACGATGAGGTTGTCAATCTCCACCGGTTTGTTTGAAACAACGGTTATGAGCGTATCGAGTGGAAAATAGTAGAAGTATGCTAGTAAAGTAAACAGTGCGAGTAAAGTAAACAAGTGATAGCAATATGATGGAAATAGGACCGGGATCCACAGTTCACTAGTGGTGTCTCTCCATAAGATAAATAACACATGCTGGTAAACAAATTACAGTTGGGCAATTGATAGAATAAAGATAACGTGATATGTCAAGAAGATCACTATGCGATTTACTCTGGGCATTATAACAAAATACATAGACCGCCATCCAACTGCATCTATGACTAATAATCCACTCACGGGGATATCATCCGAACACCCCATGAGTATTAAGTTGCGAACAACAGATAATTGTATTAAGCAAAGTGTGTAATGTAAACACAGCACATGCCCTCGAGCATATGAATGTTGTTTTCTCCCGAGTGGCAACAGCACATCTACAACCTTAGAGGTTTCTGTCACTCCCCCCAGATTAAATAGAGGCATGGATCCAACTATCGAGCATGAATACCCCCTCTTGGAGTTACTAGCAACTACTCGGCCAAGATAGCTACTAACAATGGAGAGCATGTAAGATCATAAACAACATAGAGATAACATAAGATATATTTCAGTATAGCAACTCAATCATAACCACCAATATTCATCGGATCCCAACAAACCAAACATGTAAAATTACATAACGGTGATCTCAATCATGTAGGGCAGCTCATGAGATCTAAACATGAGCACATGGTGGAGAAGACAACCATCTAGCTACTGTTATGGACCCATAGTCCAAGGTAGACTACTCACTCATCGCTCCGGAGGCAAGCATGGCGATGAAGAAGACCTCCGGTGGCGATTCCCCTCTCCGGCAGGGTGCCGGGAAGAGCTTCTGGACCCTCCCGATCTTCGGGTCGACGGGGGCGGTGGATCGCGATTGTTCTGGAAAATTGATCAGGTACTTAGGTTTTTCCCATCGGGGGTCTTTATAGGCGAAGGGGCTTCGTCAGGAGTGGACCGAGGCGACCTCACACATAGGAGGCGCGGCCAGGGGCTGGCTGCGCCGCTCTGGTGGTGGGGACCCTCATGGCCCACTCCGTCTCCTCTTCGGATCTCTGGAAGCTTCCGGGGAAATAAGACTTCAGAAACTTGTTTCGTCCAATTCCGAGAATATTTCCTGTGTAGCTTTTCTGAAACACAAAAACAGCAGAAGAAACAGGAACTGGCACTTGTGGCGACTTGTTAGTAGGTTAGTTCCGAAAAATGCATAAAAGTGCCACGAAGTGTAACGAAACCTAAGCAAATGGTGTAAAAACAAGCATGGAGCATCAAAAATTATGGATACGTTGGAGACGTATCACCGCTCGGCCCTGCTCATTGTTTATGCACCCCACTTCTGTTTTGTACGAAGCTCTTTTACTTTTTGTGTGGCATGTCTAGCTTACTTTTATTGCTTATGGAACTTGCTAGTGTGCCACGTTATTTAAGTTGTTTAACATAAAGTGTATTTTAGTGAGCATGTTACATCGGCACCCTCTCTATTGTTAAAATTTTGCAATTCTCTTGTTCACTAACTCTCACAAACATCCCTGATCCATTATTATGCACATTTGGCTGTTATATCTTTTTGTTAAATCAGATTTGCCACCAATAGGGATGGGGGCATTCGTTCGCAGTAGATGATTGACACTTACTTTTGACGAAAGAAAGAAGCATTAATATTCTCTCTCGGAGTTATATAGTATTCAAACCAGTATTATTAGTCTACATTATACATTTGGTGTTTGGTTGAGATAAATAAATCCTCAGAAATACCTACAAATTTGTTTGCTACACTATAATTTTATATTATTTTTGAGAGGTTAGGCATGTTGGAAAAATATATATTATACAATAACCATGGGATCCAATTCCCTTCAATTTAATCCAAGGGCTTTTAGGCACCTCTAGAATCTTCCTCGTTTCTTCTTTTGGTCCCCACAAGTGACCAATGACATGTACTTAACCTTGATCGATAATTCAAGGGTTTTGTTTGTGTTGTAATCAAAAGATCTTTATTCACAACTGTGCTTTTGATTTATGTAGGATTCCACGTGTCACAAGATCCGATTATTACAATAACAAGTGCTCGGTTACAATGATAGTGTTGGCCGCTATGCGATCTTAGCCTCAAGGGCTCCTCCATGCAGTGGCGGAGCTGGCTTGTAACCATTGGGTTCAAGTGAACCCAATGAACTTTAGCTAATGTAGACTAAGTTGCTACTTAGAGATGTTTCTCAATCATAGTTATGTAGAGATGAACTCAATAGTTTTTTTGGCTATCTTCGCCCCTGCCTCCACGCCGGCTTATAAAGGTGCCTGGCGTGGGCATCATGGTGGTTACGGGATGGATACTACGTAGAGTTCTAGACTAAGTCCTATACAATATCTTGTACTACACGACAATCTGTCATGGGCCTATTCTAGCAAACCACCATGAGCTCCTGCTGGTCCGGAAATCCGCCATGGGCCTCCAGCAACTGGGGTGCCCGGTTAGGCTATGTGCCTAGCCACCATCCATGGGCCACCCGGGTTTGCCGGTTTAGAACTACATAGCTGGTATACCCATTTGTTATATCCCCAACAACCACACCTCTCGTATGATATACTTATGATATACTGGAGAATACCAAGTGATCTCATGCTATCTGGTCTACTGTTTTTTTTGCTGATATCGGTTTATGTTTTTTGCTCATCGCACTTGTCGCGCGGTTGGTCTACTGCTTTGATAAGCTCGAACTTTTCTATTCTTGATCTTGGCCCATAGGATCGGAGGGGCTATGTTTTATCTAGTTTCATTTGGCGATAGTAGAAGCTTTTCTTTACGACTGTTTCTCATATACTAAATCAATGACATTCATTTACTTCCAAAAAAAATCAATGACATTCATTATGGATTGAAGGAAGTATGTTTTATCTAGTTTCATTAGGTGATAGGAGCAGCCTTCCTTTACAGATATTTTTGTACACTCGTTTACGCTCTAAGCCTGCCGTAACAATGTAAATCATTAATCATCTCAGTTGTGAAAATTATATAAATCATCTACCTATCGATTATACAACGACGGAGTGACGGCAACCACACCTCATCACGTATCCTTGGGTCAATATGGGTGAGAGCGCTCTCCATGGAGCGACCACGCCTTATGCCTACCAGCCGTAGTGTATTTAACTTGCTATACATGTTCAGAGGTGCACGTTTTCAGCTGAACGTGATTATAAAATAAATAATGTCTTATGCCTACCGGTCGTAGTGTATTTAACTTGCCATACATATTCAGAAGTGCATGTTTTCAGCTGAACATGATTATAAATTAAAAACTTTTGGTTTTACTTTCATCCAGACGTGCTGGAAACGTGGATATTGACTCGGTATAGGTTTGTCTTTTTTTTTTTTAGAAGCAATCCATACATTGCACGTCTTCTTAATTGGATAGTGTGTGAATTGTCAAAAAAAAAAAAAAATTGGATAGTGTGTGATGTGGTTCAAGCGAGTGTTATCTATCCGGCGGTCTAAATAATTTGAATGACATAGATTACCATGATACATATGGAAAAGTTTTTCTCAACGTGTCAACATGGGTGTACCTGTTAGACACACGTTCATAACAAAGTTACGTAATGGTTTGGTAAATCATAGCCGTAAATTACAGATCTAACAGTTAAAATAATTTAAATGATGTGAATTAATGTGGCGTCTCTATTTTGAATCTACGTATTGTGTTTTTAGTATATAGTAGAGTAGATAATAGATTTTCGTCATTTCCTTGTTTTTCAAATCCATCGAAACAAACACTCTTTTCTATCAGAAATAAATGGGTGATTCCATCGAAACAAATACTCTCTCAGATCGGAAACAAGACTTCTTTCCGATCGGATGGAGCGGATCTGCTCACCTTACGGCACAGTGCTATAAGGCGACGACAGACCACATAAAAACTCTCACCTAATCCTAACCTCGTCTGAACAACACGGAATCTGGGACGAAGAGCAGCAAGGGCACCATAGCAGTGACCAACACGTGAGCGAAGTTTTCCAAAGAAGGACAACACTGGTGGAAAAAAGGCCTTCAATCCCGGTTTATAAAGCCCATTAATCCCGGTTGCCGCAACCAAGACTAACAAAGCGCGACTAAAGGCTCCAGCCTTTAGTCCCGGTTGCTTAGGAACCGGGACCAATGGTCCTCCACGTGGTCCGGGACATGTGCTGCGGCTTGAGGACCTTTGGTCCCGGTTCGTAACACGGACCGGGACTATAGGTCCATTCGGAATAAAATTGTATTTTCTGTTTTGGAATTTCTGTATTTTCTTTATTTCTCTATTATCTAATCATCTCTATTCTCATATCAAATTAGATACTTATGGCTCTCACTCCATATCTCATATCAAATTACAAGTACTTGTGGTCCTCACTTCCCGGTCGGTCACCCATCCTCACACTGCTCCACCCTTAGCACGCTTAACTTCTCCATTCCTTCCCTACTAGCTTCCAAGACTGCGCTCACGACTTCTTGATAATGGTATGGTACCAATCCTATTAACATATACACTTTGGTAATATATAATATTACTTTTTTAAATTCCAAATAAATTCACAAAATAAGAAACAATGATTACGAATAATAAGCACCAATGAATTTCAAATAATCTTTATATATAATTTAATTATTAATTTTTAGATGATTAAAATATTCAAAAAAGCCAAAATACTTGAAAAATCATAAATTCAAAAATTAATAGACTTTGTTAACCGAAACAAAGGGAGTATATTTTTCCAAACATACTCATCCAACATGGCTCAAATGAAGTACATTTTCCAAGCAAGCTCATCCAACATTTTTCCATACATAATCATCCACCTAATTATTAAGGTTAAGACGATCAACATGGCTATTGTAGCCCTTTAGCTTCCAGAATCTCCTAGCTATCTCAAAGCCTAGGCGAGCGTCTAAAGCGGCATATTTTAGTTGGTTGAAGCTCAATGGAACTTTTTCCCAACCAAAAATTAGTTGATCTTCTTCATTATCTTCTTCTTCTTCTTCTCCCTTCTTCTTGTACTTCTTCTCCTTCTTCTTCTTGTCCTTCTTCTTCTTGTTGTCCCTCTTCTTCTTCTCAAGATGTGTCCCAATAGTAGCATTGGCCAAATCATAGAGACTCGGCGTTGGCTTGCTAGTGGGGTTTGGGACAACTTGTTGAAGATCATACGCGGACGGAATAACAATTCTGTATGGCCTTAGCTTGCGCAGATCGTTGTCGATAGCCGCACCACAAAACTTGATGGTGGTGTCCTTCAAGAAGTCCTTGAGTAGTTGCGGCACGCCATTGGCCTTGCAAATTTGAAAGACCAATATCTCGGACTCCACCGAGAGTTGAAGGACGGCGGCACGTTGAGGGTGCGCGTGAGTGGTGAACTCACAGTCCAAGCCCACGCACTTGACCGGTGCGTCGTCGAGGAACCGGTGCTTGACCATGCGGATCCACTTCTCCACCCTCGAAGCACGGAGAGTCTCCGTGATGGTGAAGTTCATCTCTTCGATGACCACGTCGTAGATCCGAGACCGGGGCCAATGTTGCTCCTCCATTGTCGTCGAGGGGGAGAGAGCTCGCGGGCGCCGGCCGTATGTGGTGATGTGTGGGAGAGGTTTTGGGGAAGAAGGAGGCTAGGGAGATGTTTTGGGGGAAGAAGATGATCAAATATGAGTGCTTTATATAGTGAAAGAGGGAAGATGAGGAGCACACCGGCGTTGATGTGAATGCAGGCGAGTTTCAAGGTCGCCGGCGCCGGTTCCCGATCGTCGCTCGTAATGTCGATCGATATCCGAAGCGTCGTCGATCGATAACTGGCGCGAAGTGGGCGGTTCGTTTAAACGGGTCATTGGTCCCGGCTCGTGGCACGAACCGGGACTAAAGAGTAACCTTTAGTCCCGGTTTGTACCACGAGCCGGGACTAAAGGGCCATGGGGCATTAGTCCCGGCTGTTAGATGAAACCGGGACTGAAGGTCCCTTTTGAACCGGGACTAATGCCCCCTGGCCCACATTTTCAAATGAACCGGGACTGATGGACCCTTTAGCCGCGGATCGAATTTGGTCCGAGACAAATGGGACGAATGGAAGCCCGTTTTTCCACTAGTGGAATGTGAGCAAGCGAGTGAAAGACAGTTCACCCTACGTGCATCAATCTCGGTTAGGCCTTGTTTGGTACTAGAGTTTTTGTGGGGATTAGTGGGGAGAATCCCCACCAAACCTCAAATCCCCACTCACTTCTAAAAATATATTTGGTACTAGAGTATTGAGCGAGTTTAATCTCTGTTAATCCTCACTTTTTCCCAAATTTTAGTGTATTTTTCTCAATCCCTAATACTCTACCTCTACCTAATGGATTGTGGGTGGAGTTTTGTCGGGATTGGGTGAAGGTGTGGGTTTCACCCAATACTCTAGGAAATTATCCCTACAAATCTCCACAAAAACTCTAGTACCAAACAAAGCCTTAAGAAGTGAACCCATCATCTACATCGATCCGTTCACTTCCGTTTCGAATTCCAAATCTTTTGGCGAACGCTAGGTGACATGGGTATGCCCTTCGGGTACCCACGGATTAGTATACCGGGTCCGGTCCATTATGGAAGTGGACAAGTACAAGGACTCGAAGATTGACTTGGAGACGAAGAAGGAAAGTTCTAATCCGTATTTGACTAGGACACTTGTAAACCTTAGCCTGGTTGCATATATAAAGCCAGGCAGGGGCGCCCCTAGAGGCATAACTCAAGATATCTCATAGCATACAAGATAGATTAGACACAGATTAGATACAAAACTCTGCCTACGGCGGCTCCCTGTAAACACCATTGTGATCATATACTAGATTGCTAGCAGGATGTAGCGATCCTCCATCGCGGGGACGTGAACCTGGGTACATCCTGTGCCAATCTCGATCCCGGAATCTCTAGTCGTTGCTCCTTCCCCCGATCCAAAGTCCTTCATCTTGGACATTTGTCGAGTTAACCCCTCGTCAATTGGCGCTGACCGTGGGGATCGCGGCGACTGGATTTTGTCATCCGGGCGGGATCCTTCATCATCATCGACAAGATCTTCATCAACCAACTCGATTACGGCGGCGCTTCAGATTCGTCGCGACTTCCGTTTTCCATCGGCAACCAGCAGCTCACGCGGCCCCGATTTTTTTTTGGTTCTGGTACAATCCGATGGGACCATCTTCGTCAATACGGCTCGTTGTGCACGTCCGCGGGATGCTAGCCGGATCTGAAGCTTGACCTGGAAAAGTCTGATTTGTATTAGATCCGGAAACCAAAAGTCTGCTCACGGCGGCCATTGCTAGTTCCAAATCCATCAAAAGCTGTTCCCGATCAGCGCAAGTACTGCAGCGCGCAGTCAAGTAGCGAAAAAATCCTATCCTGCAAAATAATCAAGTACCGACAATCAGAGTTCAAGTCGAAGCCGGCAAAGCAATTGCTTCTTTCAGCAAAAGTGTCGATCGATGATACATCAAATCCCATGCAAAAAAGGAATTGGTCTTGCCAAGCACCACGTGACATTGTCGCTGGCTGATTGGCGTGCATGGATTATTCGGCAAGGACGCGCAGAAATCAACAACTCAAATTAGTACTCGGAAGTAATATTGGATGGCGAATACAAGAAACTACTCGTGACTCTACCAGCAAGTTGCGGACAAGAAAAAATATTTCGACTACTTTGTCTTTAATATCGTCGACTACATCGGCGTCAACTGCGGCTTGCTACGCTCGGGGACTCGCCGCCGCGCACTTGCGCAAACTATCAGCAACGCTCGGGGGCTCGATATTAACTCGCCCCTAAGTGCGGAAGCTCATACTCAAGACCTGCGACTTCATCGACATCAGCAACGCGACGATCCCAACAACGCTCGGGGGCTCGACAACAACTTCGTCTTCGATCGTGATTGTGATTCTACGATAACAACTCGACTATGTCATCGTCGACTACGGCCGCACCGACCACGCCGCATCCGATAAAAGCTAAGTTTCCTCTTCAAGATTCGATTATTATTTACCTTTTGCCACACCCGACACTCGGGGGCTCCGCCATGAAAAACATCCTGCATATCATTGACTTCAAAAAATTGCGAAAGCCCTAGTAGCTGGCGTTCCTTGTCGAAACTTGACAATTTAGTTTACAGTCG
>QXEO01001818.1:0-18051 GCA_007115705.1 Dactylis glomerata
ACCCTAACACGAACGATAACGAAAATACCCGAACACTAACTATAGCGAAAAGATTCTAGATCTAAAATACCCTAACACTAACTAAAATACCCTAACACTAACTATACCCTAACACTAACACTAAAATACCCTAACACTAACACTAAAATACCCTAACACTAACTATATCTAAAAATTTTTTTTTAAATTACCTTGCAGGCGGCGGTGGCTGGGCGCGGCGGCGGTGGCTGGGCGCGGCGGCGGGGGGCGGGTGGCTGGGCGCGGGGGGCGCGGCGGCGAGCTCGGGCGCGGTGGCGCGGCGGCGGGGCGAGGGGGTGGGCACGGCGGCGCGGCGGCGAGCTCGGGCAGCCTGGCGCGTCTTCGGCAATTCCTCGCGCGCGAAACGGTAAGTCCGAAACCTGGGGAAGAAGGCGCCAGTTTTATACCCCGGGACCTTTAGTCCCGGGCGGTGGCACGGACCGGGACTAAAGGGGGCCTTTAGTCCCGGTCCGTCCCACCGCCCGGGACTAAAGGCCTCGGGTGGGGATTTCAGCGGCCAGGGCCTTTAGTCCCGGTCTGTGGCACGGACCGGGACTAAAGGCCTATTTTCTATTTTTTCTTTTATTTGTTTAGTATTCTGTTTGCATATTTAAGAATTTAACAAAACTATAAAAAAAAGTGTTTGAAATTGAATATAATTCAAAAACTATTTTATATTTTAAAAATTAATTACTTTAACTATCCTAACTATTAAATATTTTGCCATTTTTAATTAAAAACTATGTTTATTAATATTCTTTTTGCTTTTGAGTATTTGACAAAACTATAAAAATGAAAAGTGTTTGAAATTGAATAGATAATTCAAAACTATTTTCTATTTTAAAAATTAATTATTTTAACTATCCTAACTATTAACTATTTTGCCATTTTTAATTAAAAACTATGTTTATTAATATTCTGTTTGCATATTTAAGAATTTAACAAAACTATAAAAATGAAAAGTGTTTGAAATTGAATACATAAACAAAACTATTTTCTATTTTAAAAATTAATTACTTTAACTATCCTAACTATTAAATATTTTGCCATTTTTAATTAAAAACTATGTTTATTAATATTCTTTTTGCATATTTGAGTATTTGACAAAACTATAAAAATGAAAAGTGTTTGAAATTGAATAGATAATTCAAAACTATTTTCTATTTTAAAAATTAATTATTTTAACTATCCTAACTATTAACTATTTTGCCATTTTAAATCTAGAACGGGAGATAAGATTTATGCACGGTGGCGGCCTGAGTTAAATCTAGAAGTCTAGGATCCAGTGTTGTGGCGTTCGGTATGAAATGTTTATTCGTGGTGCTTGTGATAGCTCTATTTGTTTCTTTGGCAATTTACCTATAGTTGCACCAAAATTCAAGCTTTGTGCTAGGAGGTTTTTTTCTTCTACAAAATTTGTTTACGAAGGCTTTTTCCCTAAAGAGCGGTGTAACCGTGTCTGTCGTAGCCATGGAGAATCTTCATCATGCATTACATAAAAGGTTTAATACATTATTACATTATTGCACCAACATTCCTATCTATTATTTCTATTTTCTTCTGGGTCGTAGCCATGGAGAATCTTCATCATTCAGTAGGATGCTTGGGTCAGTTTTCACTTTGAAGGGCGGAATTTCATGAAACTTATTATAATCTACTGACATGTCTTGTTCATCTACTCCCACGATGTTTCTTTTCCCTGAAAGAACTATGTGGCGCTTTGGCTCATCGGACGATGTCTTCTTTTGCTGATTTCTTTTTCTCGTTTTTGTAGACATGTCCTTCACATAGAAAACCTGAGCGACATCGTTGGCTAGGACGAATGGTTCATCCATGTACGCAAGATTGTTGAGATCCACTGTTGTCATACCGTACTTTTGGTCTACAACTACCCCGCCTCCTGTCAGCTTCACCCATTTGCACCGAAAAAGGGATCTTAAAAGTAGGTCCATAGTCAAGTTCCCATATCTCCTCTATGTACCCGTAATATGTTTCCAAACCTTCTCGTCTTGTTGCATCAAAGCGGACACCACTGTTTTGGTTGGTGCTCTTTTATCTTGGGCAACCGTGTAAAATGTATTCCCATTTATCTCGTACCCTTGGAAAGTACATATAGTAGAAGATGGTGGCCTGGCCAAACAGTACAGCTGATCTCCAACGGTGTCATCATTCATGAGATGTGTCTGCAACCAACTGTCGAAAGTCTTCTCGTGTTCCCCTTTAATCCAAGAGTCAGTCTTCCCCGGGTTTTCGGAGCGTAGAATTTCTTGTGTCTCACGATATACGGAGCCACCACGGTGGAATTGTGTAGAACTGTGTAGTGTGCTTGAGAGAAAGAATGCCCGTCCATACATACTTTTGCTTTCCTTCCTAGTGTGCCTTTTCCTGTCAGCCTACCCTCATACCAAGATTCAGGAACACCAATCGGCTTAAGGTCAGGAAGAAAGTCCACACAAAACTCAATGACCTCCTCTGTTCCATAGCCCTTGGAGATGCTTCCTTCTGGCCTAGCACGGTTACGAACATATTTCTTTAAGACTCCCATGAACCTCTCGAAGGGGAACATATTGTGTAGAAATACAGGACCGAGAATTCTAATCTCTTCGACTAGGTGAACTAGGAGGTGTGTCATTATATGAAGAAGGATGGCGGGAACAACAACTCAAGCTGACCAGACATTGGACCACATCAATCTGTAACCCTGATAGACTTTCTCGATCGATTACCTTCTGAGAAATTGCATTGAGGAATGCACATACCTTCACAATTGCCAGGCGAACATTTTCCGGTAGAATTCCCCTCAATGCAACCGGAAGCAATTGCGTCATAAGCACGTGGCAGTCATGAGACTTTAGGTTTTGGAATTTTTTGTCTTTCATATTTACGATTCCCTTTATATTCGACGAGAAGCCAGTCGGGACCTTGATACTGAAAAGGACTTCAAAGAAGATTTCCTTCTCTTCCTTAGTAAGAGCGTAGCTGGCACGCCCTTGAAACTGCCCTGGATGCATGCCATCTCTTCCTTTATGACGTTCCTGGTCCTCCCGTGCTTCCGGTGTATCTTTTGACTTCCCATACAAGCCCAGGAAGCCTAGAATATTCACGCAGAGATTCTTCGTCAGGTGCATCACGTCGATTGCGGAGCGGACCTCATGGACTTCCCAATAGGGTAGCTCCCTAAATATAGATTTCTTCTTCCACATGGGTACGCGCTTATCAGGGCCGTTAGGAATAGGTTGGCTGCCAGGACCCTTTCCAAAGATTACTTTTAAATCTTTGACCATATCAAATACTTCAGCACCAGTATGGATGACAGGCTTCCCCCGGGGTTCTGCCTTGCCATTGAAATGCTTGCCTTTTTTCTTTAAGGGATGCTTGGGCGGAAGAAAACGACGATTGAACGGGTACACATTCTTCCTACATTTGTCCAGATATATACTTTCTGTCTGATCTAAACAGTGCGTGCATGCATTGTATCCCTTGTTTGACTGTCCTGAAATGTTACTAAGAGCAGGCCAATCATTGATGGTTACAAAAAGCAAGGCTCGAAGGTCAAATTCCTCTTGTTTGTGCTCGTCCCACACACGTACACCTGGTTCGGCCCACAGCTGTAAAAGTTCGTCAACTAATGGCCTTAGGTACACATCAATGTCGTTGCCGGGTTGCTTTGGACCTTGGATAAGCACTGGCATCATAATGAACTTCCGCTTCATGCACAACCAAGGAGGAAGGTTGTAGATACATAGAGTAACGGGCCAGGTGCTGTGACTGCAACTCTGCTCCCCAAAAGGATTCATGCCATCTGTACTCAGACCAAACCATAAGTTCCTTGCATCACCTGCAAATCTCGGGAACTCTCTCTCGATTTTTCTCCACTGCCGACCATCAGCGGGGTGCCTCAACTTATCGTCTTTCATACGATCTTCCATGTGCCATCGCAACAACTTCGCATGATCTTTATTTCTGAACAGACGTTTCAACCGTGGTATTATAGGAGCATACCACATCACCTTGGCAGGAACCCTCTTCCTGGGTGGCTCGCCCTCAATCTCACCAGGGTCATCTTTTCTGATCTTGTACCGCAATGCAGTGCATACCGGGCATTTATCCATATTCTCATATTTCTCACCGCGGTAGAGGATGCAGTCATTAGGGCATGCATGTATCTTCTGCACGTCTAATCCTAGAGGGCAGACAAGCTTCTTTGCTTCGTACGTGCTGGCGGGCAATTCGTTCTTTCTTGGAAGCATCTTCTCATCAGTACCAGCAACTTTTCAAATGATGAGTCAGTCACACCGGTCTCTGCCTTCCACTTCAGCAATTCCAGTGTGCTACCCAGCTTCTTCTGGCCATCTTCACAAGTTGGGTACAACAATTTGTTGTGGTCCTGTAACATCTGCTCGAACTGCAACCTCTCCTTTTCTGTGTCACAGCCTCGCCGTGCTTCAGAAATGACCCGGCCAAGATCATCAGCGGGCTCATCTGGTTCCCGTTCTGCACCCTGATCTTCTTCTTCATTGTCTTCCATTGCGGTATCAGCATACTCAGGGAACATAGATCGGTAGTTGTCATCATCGTTCTCTTCTTCTTCATCGTCGTCTTCCATCATAACCCCTCTTTCTCCGTGCTTGGTCCAAACATTATAGCCCGACATAAAACCGGACCGAAGCAGGTGGCTCTGAATGACTCTTGAGGAAGTGTAGTCCTTCTCATTCCGACATTCAACACATGGACAAAACATATAGCCACCACCATGCTTGTTCGCATCGGCCGCATCTCGAAAAGAATGCACGCCTTCTCTGTAAGCGGCGGTGCGTCGATCACCGTACATCCATGGATGGCTCATCTGCGTCATGCAACAGTATATCAAACACAATCACGATCCTAAAAATTAGTACCGCACGGTCTAAACGAGGAAATATAGTTGCTAACCTTTTAGAATAAGTGGAAATAAAGAGGAAGAGGCTTAAGCGTGGCTCGGGCACCTCATATCGTAGTTGTGTTCGGTGAACTGAAGCGGCATCGCTCTAACAAACATTTCAACAAACACCTCTAGTGCATCCAAGCAAAAAGGAGAGCTAGCACACACTCACACACTTTCATCCAAAAAAATGCAAGAGGGGAGAGAGGGGCTGCTGCAGCCATATATATAGGCAGAATACTTTAGTCCCGGTTTGAGACACAAACCGGGACTAAAGGGTGCGCACACGCGGGCCGCTCAGCGCAAAGCCCTTTAGTCCCGGTTTGTGTCTCAAACCGGGACTAAAGGGTCGTTACGGGCCGGGACTAAAGCCTCCCGGGCGGGTGGCGAATTTCGGGCGACGTGGCCGGGCCTTTAGTCCCGGCCCAGATGGAGGCCGGGACTAAAGGGTCCTGGCCAAATGCCCGTTTTCTACTAGTGTCTTGATGCCACTCGCGTATTCAAAGCACGAAGGCCAACAAAAATTGCAGATCATGTTGCTTATTCAAACAAGAAGAGTCATTCGACTTGTCTCCTGCGTGGAAAGAGAAAAATCTGTGTGCTAGTTGTTTCACGTGAAGACCATCAGCTAGGCCAAACAACTTCATGGTTGCATGGACGACTCAGAGCAAAAAAAAATCAACTACTCGCCAGGCAGGGCTGTTTGGATAATCCAGAGAAAAATACTTCGACTACTTCGTCTTCAACATCATCGACTTCTGGCTGTTTGACTACCCGTTCATCGTCATCTCCGTCGACACCGTCCGCGTCAACTTCGTCGTGTCCTGGACCGCGTCAACTGTGGCTTATCACGCTCGGGGGTTCGTCATCGCGCACTCGCACAAACTATCGGCAACGCTCAGGGGCTAGACATCACCTCACCCCTAAGTGCGGAAACTCATGCTCATGACCTGCAATTTCATTGACATAAACAATGCTCACAAGCAACACGGCGATCTCAACAACGCTCGGGGGCTCGACAACAACTTCGCCTCCGATCATGGCTGTAATTCTGCGACAACAACTCACATACCTCTACATCGTCGACTATGGCCGCGCCGACCACGCCGCACCCGATAAAAGCTAAGTTTTCCTCTTCCAAGAGTCGATTATTATTTACTTTTACCGCACCCGACACTCGGGGGCTTTGCCATGAAAAATCATCCTGCATATTATTGACTTCAAACATCTGCGAAAGCCCGAGTAACTGGCGATCCTTGTTGAATCCTTGAAAACTCTGACACAGTTGCAGAAAGCTCAACTAACAGGTTGGCAAGAAACAGAGACCTTGGGCGTCAAGCTAACAAAAAGGCTTAGCAAGTAAACTACATCTTGAAAATTCAAATGCGGCAAACACATCAAATTACGTATTACTTGAGTAGCTGATCGAGCCGCAAGGCAAGGCTAACGAAAGGGTCTTACGTACGATCAATGAATTATACAAAAAAAACTCTGAGTTATATTTTACATATTGTATCATTATTACAATATGGAAACACAATTCTTATAGTGACAAAGTATTTCACAACTATTTATATTTTCTGCAGGAGTCGACAAAATCAGCAAAATCATCAAGTCCTTCAACATGAATCAAACTTCTTCGAGGATTACAACTTGAGTCTATGCCCGACTACAAGTACTCAAATATAGGCTCGGGGGCTACTCCCATTGGGAGCGCTGGCCGTGCACCCAATAGAAAGTCAATTTTGAGAAAGAATTCGACGAAAGGAGATGATGAAGAAGAAAATTTGAGCCTATGATCGACTACAAGTACCCGACCATAACCTTGGGGGCTACTCCCATCGGGAGCGCTAGTCACGCACCCAATGAAGAATTACTTCGAGAAGAACGAGGAAGAAAATTTTGAGTCCATTGTCGGTGGCACGCATTAAAAAATAAAATCGATATTTCACTCCCATCGGGAGAGCGGATTTAAGAACCCGATGATTTTGGCCATTGTATTTGAAGTCAATTATATCTTAAGTCGAAGATTAAAGAAGTCAAAGATTGAAGAAGTCAAAGGTTGAAAAAGTCAAAGATTGAAGAAGTCGACGATTGAAGAAGTCAAAGATTGAAGTTTGGAGACTCAACCCGAGTCTACGACTCAAGTAGAGTCTCGGGGGCTACTGACGTGGGCATGCCCTTCGGATACCCACGGATTAGTATACCGGGTCCGACCCATTATGGAAGTGGACAAGTACAAGGACTTGACATATTGACTGGGAGTCGAAGAAAGAAGGTTCTAATAGGTATTCGACTAGGACACTTGTAAATCCTAGCTTGGTTGCATATATAAAGTCAGGCAGGGGCGCCCTAGAAAGATATCTTACAGACAACAGATCTTAGACTAGACAACTCCGCCTACAGCGGCTCTATGTAAACACAATTGTGATCATAAACTAGATTGCGCAGGAGATAGCGATTCTCCACCGAGGGGACGTGAACCTGGGTACATCGTGTGCCAATATCGCTCTCGGAATCTCTAGTTGTCGCCTTTCCCCCAATCCAAAGTCCTTCATCTAGGACATTTGCCGAGTTAACCCTCGTCAGCCATCGACCCGTCCCTCTCCGGCGAGCTCCGCACTGACCCGCCTCGACCCTTTCCCATCCCTCCCATCATAGTTTCCCACCACGCGTCCGCAGATCGTCTCCATAGTCGCGGCCATGGCGGAAGCAATCAAGCGCGGTCAAGGCTGCACGACGGTCAATCCTGGTCGGCGCTCAATCCCGCGGCCCATCTCAACATCCGCCACCCCATTTCACCATCGACGCGGCGGCATCTCGACGCCTGCTGCCCAAAATCACCCCATCACTTGCAGGAGGTCGGTAGCACGAGGTGGAGGCCTGCAGGTCCTCGACGGTACCCACAACCAGTTTCACGGTCAGCTCCCTGGCCCCTTTTTTCTTGCCTACAGGTTTTCCGGACGTAGCCCTGGTATGTGCGCCGTGTAAGGCCGTCTAGGAACCATGGCGATGGAGGATTGGAGGACCCGATTGCTTTTTGAAAGAAAATTATAGGGTGTTCTTTTTATAAATCAGGAACTTATTTGTAGTAGACTGAGTTGTTTTGGTAGGTTTCTATGTACGTGCGTGCCCTATTTTACATCATCTAGAAAACCCCGCTGCTAGTCCCACGTTGTATTTTAGCGCGTCGAATAACTGCAGTCGGAGAGTGGTGAAGCAACATATCTAGCCGCCGCTGACTCTTGACCTAGCCGTCGTCTCTCCTCCGCCTTCACCATAGCTCGGTTCCTCCTCCTCCGGCCGGCCTTGCCGGTGTTAGGATTAGAGGTTTTGGTAGCCATCTTCTTCTGGCCGCTATGTTAATAGAGATGACACCGTCTACAATAAGTGATCTTTGGACCTTCGTTCGATGACGAGATCTTTTTCCCGGTGTCAATGGTGTTGTTGTTATATTACAATTATATAGGTACGGTCTTTTAGATCTTACTTTACCACGTTAATTTTGAAGTTTTTTCTTATGGTTGCCGCGAGGAGGATTATCCTTGCAATATTTGTCTCGACTGCCACGTTCTCGACAATGGTGATTCATACACTCGGCTCTTCAGCGACGTCGACGAGGCTGTTCGGTCTCTTTTCCATGGAATACTGGTGTTGGTACTCTTGCCGATGTTGGTTGATTATTTTAATGGCTGCGTGTGTTCACATAGCCTTGGTATTGTGGCTCAAATTAAAAATATGGGAGCACCTCCATTGATATTTGCAGGTATATGGTATCATATCTATGCCATTATTTTTTGGGATTTCTATTTTCGTGCCCTCGGGTCCTTAGTTGTACTCAGTTTTCCCCAGCTCCTTAGTTTTTCCTTAGTTTTGTCCAAGCCCTTGGCTGAAACCGTCACCAGTGCTGGAACGGCCGGTTGCCCGACGGTTCAACACCTTTGACCGTTAACTGTTGACTAGTGGGGCCACGTAGAGCCCGCAAAGACACGTCAGAGCATCCATCTTTGTTTGACCGTAAGCATCGTCGTATCCCTGACCAAAACGCGGACGAGTGGGGCTTCGGTATATCGAATGACAAGTGGGGCCATGACGCTGATACAAGGGGCAATACACGGGTAGGATTAGATTTTTAAACGGAGCTCTACAACGATGGCACGGAGGAGGTGGCCTAGCGGGTGCCGAGATGAGATCGACGTCCAAAAAGAACTGCATGAGGCGAGACCAGACGCATTAGATAGATATGAACTAGACGCGTTTAACCATGCAAAGAAGAGAAGAAATGGTCGAGGACATCGACGACGACCTCAACACTTTGACTGACGGTATCAGACACGAACGCGAGCAATGTCGAGAAAACTAGTGTCTCTCCTTTCTGGCGTGTATAGATGGGTGCTAGGGGAGTGTGGTGGTGAAGGGAAAGACCTCGCGGTGGTCTGTGGCGTCCAGCATAGCGGGGCGGCGTGGCCGTGCCCACAGCGGCGTGCATGTTCGGCATTGGCATCAGCATGTACGTTCGTCATTGGCCTCGGCGGTATCTCTGGTGTGTCAGTGATCGAATGAGGGGACGGGATTGAGGGTGCATCCCGACGGTGACCTAGCAGTGGCGGCGAGCATGCATAGCCGTTCTGACGATGCCGATATCAGCATCGGCATCGTTTGGAGGCTGTGGTGCTCGAATCATGGTGGAAATTGCGATTCCCTATTATTTTGACATGCATAATATATAGAAAATAGCTAGATCTCTAAATCGATGCATATGAAGCTACATATATATTCTTGGTCATAATCCCCTTATCTAAAGGGGATGGGCATGGCTTCACATCGTCGTCGCTTTCATCGTCAGTATCTTCGTCGTCCGTGTAGTAGTACTTCCTGCACAATGTTACGTCGAACACCTTCACGTGAGCACATCATCGCCTTCATATTTGAAGTGTAGGATGTAGCCGAAATCCACACCGCACGCGATGGCGAAATTCTCCCATCCCTTGTCGAGGTACATCCGACCTTGTCCGTCAAATAGGACCTCCACGGTCCAAAGACGAGGACCGCAGTCAGCTGCTCGCAGATACACCTTTGCGGACTCCTGGCCGTCAAGATAGTCCGCAAACTTTTGTGGGAGTGCCTGCAAAGAGATCGAGCGCCGATCGTTTGAAATTAAAGGCTTTTTGGAACATGCACATAATTAATCACATGCATCATATATGTGGGAACGCGTACGTACCTTCTTGGCCAAAGGGTCTTCATAGATGATGATTAAGAACTCCTCTATGATCAATGACAGTGTTGACGGTGGTGGTGGCAATGATGATGATCCACCACCCAGGCCGCCCCTTCCCCTTCCCCTTCCCCTTCCCCTTCCGGTCGGCGTCCGAGACGTGGAAGCCATGGCAATGGATCAAGTATATGTGAACGAAGAAGAGATAGGCAGAAACGAAGAAGAGAGAGACAGAACCTATTGACATGAGGGATGGCCGTTGTGGGGTTTATAAGGGCGAGATGACCGTTGTGGGGTTTACATAATAAATTAAGGAGGAGATGACCGTTGTGGGTGTTTATATCTCAACAAAAAAGTAATGCCTAAAAGAAATGGAAATTCGTGATAGTTTATTATTTTACCATGAAAAGTAATGCCTAAAGGAAATTCGTGATAGTTTATCATTTCACCGTGAAAAGTAATGCCTAAAGGAAATTCGTGAAAAGTAATGCCTAAATGGAAATTCCTGATAGTTTATTATTTTATCGTGAAAAGTAAAGCCTAAAGGAAATTCGTGATAGTTTATCATTTCACCGTGAAAAGTAATGCCTAAAGGAAATTTGTGATAGTTTATTATTTTATCGTGAAAAGTAATGCCTAAATGGAAATTCGTGATAGTTTATCATTTTACCGTGAAAAGTAATGCCTACAAGAAGTGGAAATTCGTGATTACCAAACTTTTTGAATCCGGTGGCCAACTCGTTATTTAGCATACATAGAGGGGTAGTAGTTTGCCACCGACAGATAGAGAGAGGGTGGCACGATCCTGCCCGTTAGATCATAGGATCGATGTTAGGTGGGCATGATCCGTGTGACAACAGCTCGACCAATCAGGCCAAGTTTGGGCTTCTGTGAGAAGGGAGAGGGTAAAACTGAGTAGTATCAAGGATACAAGGGCAAGTAAATAGTAAACAGGCTAAGGAATTCAAATAAGAGATTTAGAAAAAGAAAAACACATGTTTTGTACAATGAAACCCAGGTTGGCCTACCTCAAAGTATTAGCAATTCAAATATATATGAGTGTAAAAATTATGGCCCCATTCAGACAAACTATGTTTTGGGTATAGATGTTTTGAGAAGGGGTTTGAGTGGAAAGCCATGAACCTTCATAGCTACTAGTGATTTCAGAAGTGGCCATTTGTGTGAAAACTTGATTTATATATGATTGTTTGCGTGGCAGGTCGTGTAACAAGACTCCATGAGTAGGAGGCACAATGATTTTATTTTTTTGAATTTTTTTGCGCATGAAATGACTCAATTAGATAGCTTAATCCCATTTGTTGACTCTCTGTTGACAGCCACTTGGAATAAAACTGAGTATATTGCACTAGCCAGTATTAGTACTCGAGGGGAAAACTGAGTACAGATATTTTTCCAGTGTAAGACTCGAGGGTAGAACTGAGTACACGTAACGGTGCTGACGTGCAGTCCCACGGACGCGTGTCGCGGTGAGCAGCGGTTAGCCGCGCGGTGCGCGTGTTGAGACCAAACGTCAACTGCTGAGACGAACCGTCACTTTGCCAGTACATAGCCCCTCTCTCCCTCCCTCTGCACACAGTCTCATTATAACTCACACACGCAACCACGCCTCTCACGTCCCATCACCTTCTCCAAAAAACCCCAGCCGCCCTACGCGCGCTCCCCTGCCGGCAATGGAGAAGAAGAATGCGCCGGCGGCCATCGCCCCCGAGCCCGTCGCCTCCGAGCCCGTCGCATCCGAGCCCGTCGCATCCGAGGCCGTCGCATCCGAGGCCGTCGCCGCCGAGCCCGTCGCCTCCGAGGGCGGCGCATCCAGGCGCGGCGCCTCCGTGAACTGGGCCTCTCTCAGGGCTGACGGACCACTTCACAAGATCGGCGCCTGCTTACTGGCGAACGAGGAGTACGTGGACACCTACTCTGCTTTGAGGCAAGTTTGTACTAATTGGCGATCAGATTTACCTGAGCCCGACGTGCACCTGCACGAATGGATCATAGTAGAGCACGCCCTGCCACGCGCCGCTGAGTTCTCCTTCCTCCACCTCCGCACATCCCGCTACGTCACCATCGATCTAACGGAAGTTCATGCAAGGTTCAAATTCCTCCATATCTATAGAGTTAATCCTTTTATTTTCTATCGTAAACATCTTAGTGTTGAATGTTATCTTCATCAATATATTTTAGATACTACTTCGTCAGCTTTTGCCGTGGCGTCATCGTGCTTGCCCAGAAGAACCAGCCGCACAAGATACGGCTTCTGAACCCACTCACAAAGACATCGAACACTATATTGAGGCGCAGATGCCATCTTTTATTCTGGAGTCAGTCACTGTAATGAAGTCCCGACTATGCTCTTCGTTTCCACATATTACCCGGCGGAAATTGCTTGGGTCGATGAGAGCACTCCAACTAAGGGTATAGATAAAGATTGGGGAGAAGGAAGATTTACGATCGAGCACCATTCTATGCGTTGCATTACCACGTTCAATGATGAATTCTATGCACTAGCTCTACCTTGTCATTACCACAATTTGGAGTTCGGAACATTAGTGTGCACCAACAATGTCCAGTTGGAGCAGGGCGCGAGCAATGTCAACATGGAGACACTTTTTTCATTTCCAGAACTTGGAAATGACAAGTTCTACCTTGTGAAGTCGGATGGTGATCTGCTGCTTGTGTTGTTGGGCGGTCGTTTGGATGAAGGTCAAACATTGGTGTACCGTGTGGACACTGAGAGCCGCTCTCTCTACGCCGTCAATAACATTGGCAGTCGTGCCTTCTTCGTCCATCATGTCCGGTGTATCTCCGTCGACACCAGAGTGCACCCGATACTTCGACCTGGCTGCATCTACTACGCGGATTTGGGTTATATCAGAGTACTTTGATGATATGAACACCTGGGATGAGTGGCCACGACGTGTGGATAGATTAGGAAGGTACGGTCTGAAAGATGAACAAAGGCCATACCGTTTGGAGGATGTATTGGCTGCATACTGCAGACGGAAGGAGTTCAATGAATATTTCTTTCAGACCAGAATAGGGAGCGACGAAGATATATATGATGAATGAAGAACAATTCATTCATCCGGGGTATCCTAATCTTCATGTTGGGCATACATTGCGTCTTGTATTATTTTCAGCTTAGTTTGTCGTGAACATTAACATTGTTATTGGCTGCTTTTGGCTGCTGTATGCAGTTTATGTATTATACTTAGTTTTCTAGATTTATTATGCTGCTGTGAATTTATCCTATACTAGCTTCTAGATTTGCTACTAGATTTGTTACCATATTGGAGCAAAAAACGAGGGCCAAAAGGCAACAATCATTGAAGAAAGACAGAAATAGAAGCTTCTCTAGATTTGATACTAATTTGATGAAAAGAGAGAGAGACTGTTACAGAGAGAGAGGGAAGGGAAAAAGGCGCTCTGAAAAGGCAATGCCAATTTGGTCCGAGAGAGACAGAACCGAGTTCTCACGTACAACCAAACGCGGTCTCGTCCTGTCCCACGCGGTCCCTTTCTACCAGCCCCACGCGACGCGGCCCCACACGACACGGCCCCACACGTCAGCACGGAAACGGTCAACTAAACGGGAATCCTCCCGTCCGACCTCCTTCTGAGGGTTTCAGACAACGGCTTGAGGAAAACTGAGGAAAAAACTAACGAGCTGGAGAAAACTGAGTACAACAAAACCCGAGGGCACGAAAATAGAAATCCCTTTTTTAGCGCCTTCAGAAAGATACAAGATCGTGTCATGAAAAAGAAAAGCTTGAAGACCTCGAAGATTAGCTCATTTTCTTGTAGACTTTATTTTGTAATAGTTGAAGACAACTCTAGTATTTATTACTATAAATATATGTGGTATTGATTTAAAAAATAGCCGCACCGACACCCAAAAACACCAAAACCGACGCTGTAAAATGAAAAAGTGGAGCCATATTTTTAAAGCATCTGTTAGAGATGCTCTAAAGAAGACAGGTTAATAAATCTGAGTTTGCTTAATTGGTGACAAAGCCTTGCGTTTTGGGCGGAGAGAACCTCCAAGAGCAATGGAACCGGAGATTGAAGCTCGTTAGCGCCCGCGAATTATGAATCTGCTCAACTTTGCTCTCTAGTTAGTCTGGACCGTCCATTCCATGATGGACGAGCAGGATCAACTTTGTCGACGTCGTGTGCAGTGCACACCCCGCCGTTGGAGGTTGGACCCTCCCTCCCTTCCCCAATTCTCCCCAAACCCCAAACCCTAGCTCACCATCCCGATCTCACAGGACCCACCTCGCCATGGACGACGCCGGCGTCGGCGGAGCTAGCGCCGGCGGCGCTAAGAAGAAGACCCTGCGGCGGCCGCCAAGGGGAAGGCGGCGGGAAAAGGGAAGGCCACCTCCAAGGGCTCGCCCAAGGGCAAGGAGAGCAGCGACCTCAAGCAGAGTTAGCTCCCGGAACCTCCAAATTTCGTCTCCGTTTTACTGGTCTGACCTGTATCGCGATTTTCTTTAATTAATCCTTTCTGGGTCCTTTTGTTTTGCTGCAGAATCGCCAGCCGAGTTTTTCGCAGAGAACAAAAACATCGGGGTTTGACAATGTAAGCTCTTTGACCCGCTGTTTCAGCATTATATACCTTGGTGATTGATTAGCATATACAGGTGTTTCTGAGGCTTGTTTAGATGCCATGCCACTTATTTGTTCCTGGACCGAGCATATAACCTGCTTAAGAAAAATGAGAAGTGGACTGGCACACGAATGAAATTATCAACTACAAAATGATGGAGAAACAATGCTATTATACTTTTGAGGGATTTCTGTTAAATATTATTAGAAAACTCATTTCCCTGACTTGCAATACTGCCCAGCCTGGAAAATCTCTGTACACCACGATGCGGGAGCTAGTTGAGAATGCCCTTGATTCGGCCGAGTCCATCTCCGAGCTCCCTGATATAGAAATTACCATGTAAGTGATTTCAGCGGCGACATTCGTATTACTGGTACTTTTTCGCTTTGCAATGATGTCAAATAACAACTATGGCTTCCTGTTTTGCCAGAGAAGAGATCACTAGGAGCAAATTCAACACGATGATAGGACTGGTTGAGAGAGCGTGTTGATGCAGCACTCTACGATGATTTTGAATCAGATAAGGCTCGTGAGGTATGTTACCACTTGCAAAGTTATTAGGGGCCATTATTATCTGAACAAGGTTTGCACACTTCTGATATATTTTCAATGCAAATGTTTATTGTTCCACCGAGTGTGGCTGTGAACTTCACAAATCACCAACCAGATGACACCTTTTTTATGTCACTGGATTATTCGCCTTTATTCTGATAGCACTGTAAAACTTCTCGATACATAGAAACGCCTAGCCAAAGAAGCACGTTTCCAAGAAACACAAGCCAAAAATGCTGCTCTCGGAAGAAAGTTAAGGACACTCCAGCTGCTCGTGGAAAAGGTCGGGGCGAGGCTTCGTTTTTCAGAGTGACTTGCAAGGTATTGTCCATGATCACTCCGTCTGTATGAGCGAATCCAGCTTGTGAACTTCTAATCCTGAATGTATTTGTGGGCGTAGGATAATGGCCGAGGCATGTCACATGAAGATATCCCAAACATGTTTGGTAGAGGTAAGCTTTCAATATGATTTTTCCAACTGATATTTATTTTGGATCAAAACACTGAACAAGGTATAGTACATGCTGAGCAATATCACTGATAGTATTGAATTTTTGGTGCAGTGCTATCGGGCACAAAGTATGGTTTGAGGCAAACACGTGGGAAATTTGGACTTGGTGCTAAAATGGTAAAATTTCAGAATTTTACACAATTAAGTAGGAAACTTTTTTGTTTGGCACAAACGGCATCTAATAAGAATCTATACCATCCATTCCTTTGAATGAAACAAAGGTATTCAAACATTTACCTGAGTCATGCCCTTCTTTTAACAAAGTTTAGGACTTGCTTCTTTCGGTTCGTAGCTGACTATGTTGGATAGTGAAAATGTGCAAGCATGTAGTAGGGCTAGTAGCATGGAGACATTCATTGTCTTTTGCTGCCTTCCATAATCCTTTTCATTGCATTCCTGTATAGCCATGCTAGAGATATGATCCTAAGAGAAAAGTCAACATTTTAATTACAACAGTTGTCCTTTTCTCTCACTAAATTTGTGTTTAACCTTCAATAATGACCACATGTACAATTGTCTTTTACGCCTGAAACTCGTGTGTTCTGTTGTTTAAGCTGTCCCATGCATAGAGTTTGTTAGCCTGTCACGTGTAATGGACATCTGCTAGATGATTGTCTTATTCTGTTACTCTGTAGCTATTGACATGCTTGCAGTTAAGAGTTAGGACTCCCTGTTGCCTGTTCTGTCTAATTTAGTCGTACTGCAAAATTCCAGTGAGTTTAACGTGTATTAAACAGGCACTTATATGGTCAAAGATGAGTACGGGTCTTCCTATTGATATTAAGTCATCGATGAAAGGCCAAAATTATATTTCGTTCTGTCGACTGGACATTGATATTCACAAGTAAGTCCAGCTTCTTGGTTAATGCTGTACAACACAGTGCAGGACTGGTTATTGTTTATCTTCATGTAAGTCAATTTGTTAACCTCTGCAGTTGACTAATAATGGTAAACCCTACTCAGAAATGTCCCTCATGTTCATTTACATGAGAAACGTGAGAACAATGATCACTGGCATGGGGCAGAGATTCAAGTTATTATTGAGGGAAATTGGACAACCCATCGTGTGAGTAGGATTCCCTTTTCTTTGAAAAATTGAAATAGTAAAGTATTACTACCAAGTGGAATTTATAATTTATTTCTTGCAGTCAAGGATACTACATTACATGCGTCAGATGGCTGTCATCACTCCATATGCTCAATTCTTATTTAGATTTCTCTCAGATGCACCAGAGTATGAATTTTCTTCTCTAGTGATTTGTGTTCTGCTAATTGCTAAATTGACAATCTTCTAAAAAAATTCATAACGACTCTGGGTGTTGCAGAAAAAATTTGATGATAAAATTTGCACGAAGGACAGATGTTATGCCTCCTGTTCCACTTCTTACAAAGCATCACCCATCTGCTGTCGATTTACTGTTGATAAAGCGCTTAATTGCAGACACTACGAAGCCAAACCTTTTGCAGTTCCTGCAACATGAATTTGTGAATATAAGCAAAGCACATGCTGACCGTTTAATTGGTGAGTTACTGAGTTATATGATATGCAGTGTGCTGGGGCCTGGGGGTTGGTCAGGTTGAAAATCAAATAAATTAATCGCTCTCTCTTTTGATAACCATGGATTTCTATGGTTCATATAGTGATATAATTTGGAGATTTTGAAGTATGAATATCTGTAGCAATTACATATGTTCTTGCTTTATACATGGTTTTGAGTTTGACTTATGTTCATGTGTTGCTATTTTCAATATACTCTTCTTCCAGTCAAACACTTGTTTGTGTACAACCTGTCTGTTGGGTTCAATAAATATATTATATAGAGGTATTTGCATTACATACTTGTTATGTACTGGTGGTTGTTACTCCTTTACCCATTTTTTTTTGTTGTGTATCATAATTTTTTAATTTGACAGGGGAGATGGGGCCTGATTTTAGTGCAAAAACGACAGTCAACAGTCTTACATCACAACAATTAGTACGCATACATCAGTTATTTCGACAGGCAAAGTTTGATGATCCCAGTGGCGATGTATGCATCTCTTTTCAGTTTTCACCTTGATTTCCGTATCACTTTTTTGTGGCTTATTGACTAATATGTCTTCACAAGTATGCAATATCCATCACAGTATAGAAATCAACCAATTCTGTAGTGTCTTAGTCTGCAGGTGAATACAATTTACGTCTAGGTATCATAAAGAGCTACACC